>JABUQX010050048.1:0-7500 GCA_015478945.1 Trachelipus rathkii
CATTCAAAAGCAATCTTAAGGTTCTCAAGCAAATATTACATCTTTTTTGGTGTATATGCTGCCGCTACCAATATATATATATATATATATAATTGTTGGCATTTAAACAGTGATCTTGAGGCATAAAATGAAGAGCAACTATTTTTCAGCTGACTACTTTACACATAAAAGGGTCTTATCCGATACATAAAAGTTGCTTCACACTTTCTTCTTCTCTATAAATATATATATAAATTATATATAAAAAAAAAAGTTTTATTTATTTTTTTTACCGCGGTAAAAACTGGCGCCAAAATTTTCTTGGAAAACCAATTAAAATTGGCGCGAAACTTTATTTGTTTATTACTTTATTTATTTGTTTATTACTTTATTTATTTATTTATTTTATTTAACTCTTAAATCCTTTAAATATTTAAATACTGAAAAATTATTATTTATTTTTTTTTATTTATTATTTTTTATGTAGGTTAGTTATATTGTTAACATTATTTATTTACGGTAATTATTTATCGATGTTTCATTGTCGGGTTGGCCGAGCACGGATATTACCGCGTCGAACCGCACCGCACCAAATAATCCTAATTCATTACAATTTTTTTAGTCTCTCTCTCTCTCTCTCTCTCTCTCTCTCTCTCTCTCTCTCTCTCTCTCTCTCTCTCTCTCTCTCTCTCTCTCTTCTCTCTCTCTCTCTCTTTCAGTTCTTTGACCACACACTTAACCTCTATACTCATTCTTCCATACATTCTTCTGGCATAGAATGGAACAACAATTTTCTTTAATAATAATAATAATAATAATAATAATAATAATAATAATAAAGATAATATATATATATATATATATATATATATATATATATATCTTTATATATATATATATATATATATATATATATACTATATATATATATATATATATATATATATATATATATATATATCTATATATCTATATATGGTGCATATAAATATAAATGCTCAACATTTCTAGCACCTGATATAACATGAATATATACATAAACTTAACGTTGCTATGTTCAAGTGACGGTTACAAAATAATATATATATATATATATATATATATATATATATATATATATATATATATATATATATATATATATATATATATATATATATATGTCAAAACCTTATCTAAGTTTATATATAAATATATAACTGCTACTATGCTGCTGCTGCTGCTGCTCATATATATTTATATATATATATATATGGGGCATCCACATATGTGGGGATAAAAGAATGCCCATAACGTACGTTTCTCCGTGTCATAAAAGGTCGGTAAAAGAACAGTGGTAGCTGGGTTATGGTCCCGCTACCACTTATTTAATCCAAATTACTGCTCATGCATGCCTCAAACCTGGTCATGATCCCAGTAAGCAACCTTGTGTGTGAGTCGTCTGAGAACATGCAATGTTAGAGGAATAAATGTTGAGGAGAAGAGGATGGAGGTGATGGAAGTATTTAGAAAGGGAAAATTTGATCTGCTTGCTGTGGCTGACTAAGATAAAAGGAAGTGATGAAGACTAGTGGTGTGTGTGGTAAAATGTGTGTGTGTAAGCTGGAGTGGAAAGGAATGAGAGAAGGTAGAGAAGTAGCTGTGATTCTGATGAGTGATTTGTGGCACAGAGCTATGGTTTATTTAGTTTGTGTGATTACTCGAACACTAATGGTTAAATTTAAGTTTGGGAGGAGGGGGGGAGAGAGAGAAGGAGTTGCGAGTTTGTGGTTGTAGAGTGTGGTCCATCTGAGGGTGATGTTGAGGGGAGTGAGACTTTCTGGGAAAATCTGAATGATGTTTTTGGACGGGGTACGCGGGGGCTTTCAGAATAATTGTGTTGTAAGACTTGAATGGTTGGATAGGTAATCGAAAGATGGATGGTTTAACAGGTGCCTTTGGGAATTGCGGGGGAAAATTTGAATGGCAGAAGGAGATACATTTGTGTGTGAAGAAAGAGAGGTATGTGTGTGAGTAATACATATTTTGAACACAAGATTATCCATAAGTACACGCGAGATGGTGTCAGAGCTTAGAGTATGATTGATTTTGCGCTGGTGAAGATGGTGAAGTATGACGGATGTTAAATCAGTTAGGGGGGGTTATGGATGGGAATATAAGATCATTATATAGTTTTAGGTAAAATTAAGTTAGTAGGGGCATGGATGGAGAGGAAAGAAGATAAGAGGGAAGTAGGGGAAGTAGGGAGAGAATTAAGAGTGAGTATTTAAATGAAAGGGTTATAAGTAATAGTATATGAGACCACTTACAAATACGTCAGTTGAATATGAACAAGATGAAATTTAAGAAAATCTGGTAGCAAATGACGGAAGCGTTTGTTCAAGTGAAGCATGTGGGGGGATTCAAAGTCTAAAAATAAGAATGTCAAAGTGAATGGTGGAATGCAAAAGGTTATTTAAAAGTAAAAATGAGACGTGAGCGAATGTGCTTAAAAAGCCAATGATGAGAAAAAGAGGAAGACAAAGTTTAATACGTAAGAGAGAAAAAAAAAGAGGTAAATGAGCAGATTGGAAGGAGGAGAGAGAATTACAATGGAATAAGCTGTTCTGGATGGATGTGTGGAAGTTTAAGAGAGTAAATTAATCTTCATAGAATAATGAATAGGGATGGTGCATTCGTGACTGATGAGATGGATACGAGGTGCGTGCGTGCGTGCGTGCGTGCGTGCGTGCGTGCGTGCGTGCGTGCGTGCGTGTGTGTGTGTGTGTGTGTGTGTGTGTGTGTGTGTGTGTGTGTGTGTGTGTGTGTGTGTGGAGGGAGCAATTAGAAAATCTGCTCAGCATTAGCAGTGATGAAGAGGTGATAGTGAATGTGTGTGGGTTTGAACTTTAGTGTGTACTACACCCCCCTCCTTGAATAGGGCTCTGCCCGTGAGTGGTGGTTACAACTGTATAAAAAATATATATATTCTTGGGATGAATAGGTAGTTAAAAAGTTGAAGAATATTAAATCAGCAGATATAGATGGAATTAATGATGAAATGATCAAGAATGGATGGGAGATTATGATTGACTAGATGTAGAAGTTATGTAACAAAGCCTTTGTGGAGGGTATAGTTTCGGACAACTGAAAGAGATCAAGGAGTCACCTCGAATAAAGATAAGGGTGATATGGGAAACTGTAAAAACTACAGGGAAGTAAGTTTACTGTGTTATGGAGAAGATATATGCTGATATTTTAGTTGAAAGAGTGCGTCGTGTGACTGAGGGACTGATTGTTGAAGAAGGTGCATTTAGCAGTTGTAGAGGATGTGTAGATAAAATCTTTACATTGAAGCAAATGTGAAAAAATGAGAGAATAAGCTGTGTTTAGGTTAAATGACTTGCAACTGGCGTTTGACAGGATTAATAGGGAAGCTCTATGTCAGTTGTTAATGATATATGCTATTAGTGACAAGTTTCTGAATGCAATCAAAAGCATGTATATTAAAAGTGAAGCGTGTTTAAGAATAAATGGAATGGAGGGCAAATGGTTAAATATTAATGGCGGAATGAGGTTTAATATTAATTTTCTATATGGCTATTTAATTAGTATATTGATTGGGTGATAAAGAATTTAAGGTAGGGGTGTCGGGGAGGTTATTAGACTGATGGAGAATGGAAGAGTGTGGAGGGTGCCTTGCTTATTGTATACAGAGAATTTGGATTTGAGTTACGAGTCAGAAGAAAGTTTGAGAGGATTATTAAAGAGGTTTGGCATGGAGTGTAAAAGAAGGTGTTTGAAAGTAAATGTAGATACGGTCAAGGTGATAATGATAGGCGAAGAGAGTTAGCAATGTGAAATCATATTGGATGGTGGGAAACTGGAACAAGTATCTGTACTTAAGTATTTGTACAATAGAATAAATATTTGATGAATGCAAGTGGACTAAGTCTCGAGTGCGCTAAGCTTCTACATGAGGGTATGTTGTTATCGGTATTAATGAATAGTAGTGAAACTATTTTGTGGAATAAGAGGTATAGATCTAAGGTGAAGATTATTCAAATGGATAATCTTAGGGGCGTGTTAGGTGCGAGAAGAATAATATAATGCTAAATAAACATAGTAAAGAGTGGTGTGGTGTGAAGAAAGGAGTAAAAGAGAGAATAAATATGTATTAAAAAGGATTGGTCATTTGGAAAGGATGGATGGTAGCGATTGGTTTAAGCGGTTGTATAATGTTGTGTGTGTTGGGAAGCGAACGGATGGGAGACCAAAGAAAAAGTGGATGGAGTCATTAAAAGTGTCTGAAGGACTGAAGAAAAGGAATATGAATCAAGCACGAGCGAGAAGAATGGTGCAAAATAGGAGTAAATGATGAGGTTTTGCGAGGGGGTCGAGGTGAATGAAACTCTAGGGTAGATTTTCTCTGCAACGGGCTAGCCACTTTAGAGAATGAGGGTAGGGTGTGGGGTTGGGCTATTGATCCTTTCGACTTGGGTTACGTTCTAATTAACTATTGTTTCCAGCGCATGTTTGCCCACCCTACCCTAATCTGATGATGAAGTATATATATATATATATATATATATATATATATATATATATATATATATATATATATATATATATATATATATATATATATATATATATATATATATATATATATATATATATATATATATATATATATATATGTATCAAATATATATATATATATATATATATATATATATATATATATATATATACTATATATATATATATATATATATATATATATATATATATATATATATATATATATATATATAGGGGAAAAAAACCAAGTACCCACCAAAAAAAACTTCAATTCTAAAAAAAAAAAAAAAAAAAAAATGAATGATGCAAACGTTAAAAAAAAAAACTTCTTGTTTCACTGCTTCAATGAAGTTCTTTTCTTTATTAAATTTAATATGATTATTATTATTATTATTATTATTTCTTATTATTATTATTTATTATTATTATTATTATTATTATTATTATTATTTGTGTGTGTGTGTGTATTATTATTATTATTATTATTAAAAAAATATTTTGTAATTAGAATTGCACTACACTCTTATAATAACTTTCTTCTTAACTGAAAAAAAAGCGTTATCAATTTATTTTAATTATTATTATTATTATTATTATTATTATTATTATTATTATTATTATTATTATTATTATTAGCAGTAGTAGTAGTTTCATTTAAATCCGTTAAAAATCTTGTGCCCTTTAAAATTTAAAGCTTTCGTTCCTTTAGAGTTCTTTTAAATGTTTTGTGTCGCATTCTCGGAGTCTCGCTTTTCAACTGGCTTCATCAGAATAAAAGAAGACCGTTTTTAAAGCTGATTTCTTGGGGGGTATTTTGGGTACTTGAGGGGTATAGGGTAAGGGTACAGAAAGAAGAAATGATGGGGGGGGGGAATCTTTTTTCAGTTATTGATCTATGAATCTTATAAGATATTTCTCCCGTGCCCTTAGACTGTACCAATACCCCAATACCCACCCCTCTCTCAAATCCCTCCCCTTCGCAAAGTATACCCTAATTTATTTTTCAGGTGAATTTGTGCGTTGGATAAAAGGCTACAATGCCCATATATTGTTGTCCATTCCTTTGTAAGCAGGTGAAACCGTTGGCGAATGGGGGTAGGGGGTATAGTCTCAATTCCCCCCAAACTTTCCCCCTGACAATTACTTCTGGATTTATTATAAATATATTTATAGATAGGTTTGTGTATCCCTTCATGTGGGGTATTTCTTCTTCCTTCCCATTTCTTTACAGGTAGCACAGGTAAGAATGCCGTTTGTAAGGTGCTCTTTTTGATTAGCCGATCCATTTTGTTTTCATTGTACTTATCATACACGGTGAGAGAGAGAGAGAGAGAGAGAGAGAGAGAGAGAGAGAGAGAGAGAGAGAGAGAGAGAGAGAGAGAGAGAGAGAGAGAGAGAGAGAGAGAGAGAGAGGAAAGAAAGAAAAAGAAAGAAAAGAGAGAGAGAAGAGAGAGAGAGAGAGAGAGAGAGAGAGAGAGAGAGAGAGAGAGAGAGAGAGAGAGAGAGAGAGAGAGAGAGAGAGAGAGAGAGAGAGAGAAATAAAGAAAGTGAGAAAAAAGCAAGAAAGAAAAGAAAAATAAATGAGAGAGAGAGAGAGAGAGAGAGAGAGAGAGAGAGAGACTTAAAAAGAACTTGTATGCTGACCAGAATACTAATAATAAAATTATTTTTTCTAGTACCCTCACTACGCAACAAGGGAGTAACGATAAGTGCGGTGGAAAACCAACGTGAGGGAGGACACCTCCTATAGACAGAACGAAAATGACCGACTATGGGGAAAGATTTATATTCTAAATTAATAATTTCAATTCCCGCCAAAAAAAAAAAAAAAGCGATGACGTCATTGCAACGAAAATGAGGAGATTTTGATAATAAATAAAGCAAGACTTTGTTTAAGTCAGGGAAAAAAGTTGAGTCTGATAACCAACTAGAGTTGGCCAAGCACCGAAATTTTGCGCACCGCACCGCACCAGGGTGAGCGCACCACCAAAAGTTATTTTTGTCGCACCGCGCTCTGCACCTCTATGTTTCAATGAGCATCGCGCTCTGCACCACGCACGGCACCGGTACACTGGATTTCTGGCACACCGCACCAAAATGAACGCACCACGCACCGCACCGCACCGCACCGCACCGCACCTGGTGAGTCGGCCAACTCTATAACCAACAGTGCGTCACAGTCAACGAGGAGAGAAGATAAACCGAAAAAGGAGCAAATTAACCGCAAGATGGACAGGTCGGGGAGTTGTCTCTGGACATGAGCTAACCATGTATCAGATCGGTAGGGCCAATACGCAAGAGAGTCAGGATCACATCCCCGTGGCGACCCCGCCTAAATAAATCCAACCCTGCACGAGGGGTTTAGATTGGTATGGCCAATACGCAAGAGAGTCAGGATCACATCCCCGTGGCCACCACGCCTAAATAAATCCAACCCTGCATGAGGGGTTTGACACTGAGTAGCTTGAAACCTCGATAATCTTCAGTCCAGTAATCCTGTCAGCAGGTGAGGTATCCAACCGAGGATGAGAATGGTAATCAGTGTCAGCAAGGCATCCTATTTGCAAGGTCTCAGGATGGTATAACATGCAGGGTATATTGGAGGAGGTAGCGAGGTAAGCCTCTCTGTCAGCCTGTTCATTTTCATGGATGCCCACATGTGATTTAACTTTATAAAAAGTCACATCTCTTATCGTGAATGGACCAAGCAAAGGAACTTCTGGATAATAGAAAACTGAGGCTTTCTAGTAGAATAATCGTTTATCGCAAGGAAGGTAATCTTCAGTCCAGTAATCCTGTCAGCAGGTGAGGAATCCCAGCCGAGGAAGGGAATGGTAATCAGTGTCAGCAAGGCATCCTATTTGCAAGTCTCAGGAAGGTATAACATACGGGTTGTATTGGAGGTGGCAGCGTGGTAAGCCTCTATGTCAGCCTGTATGTTTACTTGGATGCCCACAT
>JABUQX010050048.1:12500-17500 GCA_015478945.1 Trachelipus rathkii
TATAGTTGAACGAGGGCGGGGTCACGCAAGCACACTCCCTCAAAACTCGGCGGAGGAATGCCATCCGGGCACCCCGCCTTCCTAACGTTCATAGATTTCAGGAGCCCATGCACCAGATCGAATGTAATCACAGGCAAAGGCATAGGACACCTGAGAGAGAAGGAGGAGAGGAGAAGGAATGCCAGAATCGTCCAGGTTGAGTTAGAGGAAAATGGCAGCCGAAGAGATTTGGCCTTTTCAGTTGGAGAATTAGCACAGAACCATCAGAGCGAATAAGAGGAGGAAAGAACAGATTTACAGAAGTTGTTTAGAGAGTTTTTGGCAAAGGCCAGAAAGATTGTCAGTAGGAGAACCAAGGAGGTAGCGCACTTTCGTTTGATGAAAAGCCGCTTTTGCTCGTCGAAGAGGTATCCTGCAACGATTTCTAGCGAGAATGAAAATTAGCAAGAGTGATAGATGAGAACGAGAATTTTTTCCACCCCGGATACGCACTGTCTCTAGCCTGATGGCCAGAGAACAAGCACGATCGAACATGGATTATGAGGAGAGAAAGATTAGTCGAAGAAAGAATAAACCTACTCATCCCATCAACGATTAAAGTTCCAACCTTATAGGCCCGAGTTAAAGTGCCAAGATAGGCATAGCAGTCATTCCATTATAGTTAGCGTAGAAGCAACGCAAGGCCCCCCAATCGGCCCGATCAAAGTGCCAGGAAAAACGCGTAGGGCAGGATCGAGCTGTTGGAGAGAAAGTATTAGAAATTAAGAGATATAAGGTTGTGGATCAGATTTACCAATAGGAGCGGAAGTTGCGTGTATTTATGGAGAGAGAAGACTAGTTGTGAAACATAGGTCAAGTGTGTTCAAGAAATTGGTTGGGGACGCATTCCGAATGTGTTGTGGCGTATCTTTAAATTAGTTGGCTCCCAGATCGTTGAGAATGCTAAATGATTCGGCCTCCTCCCCACCTAAATGCAGTATGAGTAGGAACCCAACCATTCAGTGTTGTGTACATTGAAATCCCCAAATTAGAGACCTCAGTATTTGGCTTGATGAAGATGTAACAGTTCTCGTGAGAAGTTAGTAAGGTAGTACAAAAAAGGCGTGAAAAATCTTGTTCTGTTAGGAGAGCAGTAGCAGAAGCACAAGATTATTGTAGTAGAAGGAAGAAAGATTTTAAGCCACAGAACATCGAAGTTAGGAGATTCGAGATTCTCGAGACGTGTTACGGGAGTGTTTATGTTAACATAGGCACATACTCCACCCCTTAGACGGAAATTATGAAATAAGTTATAGTTGAACATATTAAACGAGTTAGAGGATGAATTACTAGACATCTGGGTCTCAGACAGGAGCAAAAGTTTAGGATTAGAGTAGAGAGGTGGTAGTTCACGATGCCAGAGTTAGATTGCAAGCCACGGATGTTAGCAAAGTCGAAAGTAAACCCCCGCCGGGGCAAAACTGCCAACTTGCAGGCACACACAAAAACCACAAAACAAACAGAAAAAAAAAAAAAAAAAAAAAAAAAAAAAAAAAAAAAAAAAAAACAGACAAACGTGAAATCAGGTTAAAATTATATATATATATATATACGGTATATATATATATATATTATATATAATATATATATTATGTTATATATATATATATATATATAATATATATATATATATAAGTATATATATATATACCCGTATATATTATATAATAGTATATATATATATATATTATATATATATATATATATATATATATATATATATATATATATATATATATTATATAATATATATATATAATATATATATATTACGGTTATATATATATATATAGTATATATATATATATATAGATATATATATATTAATATATAATATATATATATATATAATATTATATATATATATATATATACTATTATATATAATATATATATATATTATATAGGCCCACTAACTCCATAAAAGATTTAACATAAAAGACCATTATATCGCTGGAATCGACGGAACACTACTGCAGTGTCATCGTGTTAGCTAAATACTCCAATAGAAAGAGGTTGCAAGAGTTGCCAACAGCTGCCTTTTAATTTTTAATTTTAATTTTAATTTTAATTTTGCGATTTAATCTTGGGTATTCCTTTATTAAAAAAAATGACGCTATATTGCCTTGAAATAATCGAAAAAATCGATTACATCGTTCGTTCGATATATATGGTAACTTCCTTTTAAAGGACAAGTTCCGATATATATATATATATATATATATATATATATATATATATATATATATATATATATATATATATATATATATATATATATATATAGATTATATATATAATATATATATATATATATATAATATATATATATATATTATATAGCTAGTATATATATATATATATATATATAATATATATATATATATATATATAATATAGTTATATATAAAACATATATATATATATAGTATATATATATATATATATATATATATATATATATATATATATATATATTATATATATATATATATATATATAATAGTATATATATATGATTATATTATATATATTAATATTATATATATATATAATATTATATATATATATATATATATATATATATCATTAATGAAGGTCATGCTACTAGACAAAAGAATTTGACCCAACTTTTTGGGCGAGGAGATCAGGGTATTTATTTATTAAACAAAACTAATATATGAATCGCAAAGGATAAAGAAAAGTTATGCCAGTTGAATAAGTTATTAGTGAATGTTGAAGATATATATCTGTATCCTCTGATTTTAAGATCCGTATCAGCATTTTTGACTTCCGATGAAACATATGCGCCGCGCGCGGATATATACATAAAACATTCAAACGTGGTAGATTACTCAGATTCTGCCAATTGAAAACACATATCCGTATAGGCTAGTGCAGTGGTGCCCAACCCGTAGCTCATGAGCAACGTGTTGCTCGCCTGCCGTTCTAATGTGGCTCGCGGCTCGCTTTTATTAAAAATTATTTTTAAAATTTATTATCACGTTTATCAAAAATTAAATTAGTAATGTAAATAGAAATTTTTTATATTATATATTATAATATTATTTTTTTATAAAAATATATATATAAAAATAAATATATATATATATATTATATTATATATATATATATAATATATATATATATATACTATATATATATATATATATATATATAGTATATTATATATATATATATATATATATATATGCTTATTAGTAGTTGTCGTCCTATGTGTGGCTCGCCTAAAATTTTTAAATTCTTAATTTGCTCGAGATAGACTAAGGGTTGGGCACCAATGAGCTGCTAGTTCCAGAAAAAACACTGAAGGACGTTTTTTATTTATGTTAAAATAAAATAGTTTTTCAGGTAGTGATGGAAGAAAAAACGTTTGTATAATCGCGTTTTTAAAACAAAAAAAACGTTATAATCGTGGGTTTTTTTTTAAGTTTTTTAAGTGTAATTTTTTTAAATTACTTTTTTTAAAAAAACGTTCTGTAAGTTCTATGATTTTTTTTTATTATTTTTTAAACAATTTATTTACATTTTCATAGATTTTGAATAGTTGGGCCTAGGGTTGTCCGACGCACCAGGTGCGGTGCGGTGCTTGGTGCGCACATTTTGCTGCGGTGCACCACCCAAATCCAGTCTACCGGTGCGGTGCAACTTTTAAAATGTAGAGGTGCGGTGCGTGTGATGCGGAGTGCGGTGCGGCAAAAATGACTTTTGGTGCGGTGCGCAAAATTTCGGTGCTCGGCCAACCCTGGGTGGGCCAGATCTGTATTTTGGTGTATGGTTATTCATGATCCTTATAAAAAAATTAAAAAAAAATTTAGTCCTAAATTATATATAATTACTTTTCAAAAATCGGAAATGAGAATAAATTTTTTTTCTCCTACCGAATTGAATAATAATAATAATAATAATAATAATAATAATAATAATAATAATAATAATAATAATAATAATAATAATAATAATAATAATAAATTAATAATAATAATAATAATAATAATAATAATAATAATAATAAATTATATTGCAGATTTGGAAATAATTGGGTAAGTTTTTTCTTGTGGTGTCTGTTTCGTCAAATTCTTACCAGAAATAATTTTTTTTTCTAATTCTTATCAGAAATAAAGTTTTCTAATTTTTTTTTATTTTGGGGGGAAAAATTTTTTTTTTTTTTTTTTTTTTTTTTTTTTTTTTTTTTTTTTTTTATTACCTGACATCATTATTAGTAATAAAATCATTACCTAAATTTTCATTACTCTATTTTCTTGGTCACTTTCACCCAACATTACTTGAGAGATACAAAAGTGCATCATACTTCACTATTTCCCTAACAACATATGTTCAACTGAAGCGGGCATTTCAAATACATGTCATTTTTTCCCCACCTCCCCCCCCCCCAAAAAAAAATATCCTTGGGCATCATATCCTTGATGGTAGTCTCCTGTGAAATATAAAAACAAAATTAATCCCATTGTGCCTAGTTATCGCATCAAACTCATTTTCAAAGAAAACGTCTCAAACGTCAATGTTTGTAGTTATCATATCAGACTCTTCCATTCCCGCAGAAAACACCACAAAGTTAAATGTGCGTAGCTATCACATTAGACTGTTCCATTCCGGCAAAAAAAACCTCTGTTACATGTGCGTAGCTATCACATAAGACTGTTGTACCATTCCATAAGAAAAGAAAACTCAAAAGTTTAATGTGAGTAGCTCTACCTTCAAACTCTTCCATTCCCGAAGAAAAAAGCCTCAAAGGTCATTGTGCGTAGCTATCACATCAGACTCTTTCATTCCCGAAGAAAAAAAAAACAACTCCGTTTCCATTATCTTAATGTTATGCAGTTCATATTGATTTCTATAAAATTTTAATTCTCATGTAAGTAGGATTTGACATGACCAATAAATATATCGAAAGCCTTGGTTAAATAAAAATAATAGTG
>JABUQX010050048.1:27500-29613 GCA_015478945.1 Trachelipus rathkii
AGGTAACAACATACCCTCAAGTAAGACCCTAGCGCACTCAAGACTTAAGTCCCTTTACATCCACCAACGATTTAATTGCAATAGCCACCTTCCTGTCATTCACAACTTTCCTACTACACTCCGAATCATCAGTTCCCTTTTCATCCAACAGATATCCTAAATATTTAAACTAAGACACTTGTTCCAGTTGCTCACCATCCAACATAACTTCACACCGAGAACTGTCCTCACTCACAACCATAACCTTACTCTTATACACATTTACTTTCAAACCCCTCCTTTTACACACCCTGCAAAAACTCTATGCCAATCTTTTCAAACTCTTCAAATTCGCCACACAAAACCAAATCATCTGCATAATAAAGGTAGGCAACATCACTCTTCCTTTCTCCATCATTCTAACACCTTCCATTATTGCCACCTCCACCTCTAATTCTTTCATAACCCCATCCATATACAAATTGAATAACCAAGGAGACATAACACATCCCTGCCTCACTCCGCTATTAATATTAAACCAATCATTTTCGACTCCATTTATACTTACACACGCTTCTCTATCGTCATACATACTTTTGATTCCATTCAGAAGCCTACAACCAAGACCATACATCACTAGCATCTGTCATTGACTTTCCCTATTAATCCTATCATACGCCTGTTGCAAATCCATAAAACCTAAATACATCTTATTCTTCTTCTCTCACATTTTCTTAATCATTTGTTCCAATGTAAAGATTTGATCCACACATCCTCTACCACTTCTGAACACACCTTGTTCTTCACCAATCAGCCCTTCAGTCAATCGACGCACTCTTTCGACAAAAATATCAGCATATATCTTCCCTTCCACACTCAATAAACTAATTCCCCTATAATTCCTACAGTTACTCTTATCCCCCTTACTCTTAAACAAGGATACTATTACTGCTCTCCTCCAATCCCTCGGAACTAAACCCTCCATAAACGCTTTGTTACACAACTTCCAAATCCAATCAATCACCATCTCGCCTCCGCTCTTGATCATTTCACCAGTAATTTCATCTATACCTGCAGATTTACCATTCTTCAACTTTCTCACTATACCCATTACCTTCCCCTTTACTAATGACCTCATCCCCAAAATCCATATTCCTTCTTGCATCATTAAAACCACATATATTCATTATCACCTCTTCATTACTGCCAATGTTATGAAGATTTTCGAAGTGTTCCCTCCACACTCTCCTCACATCCATTTTATCAGTAATGAAAGCACCATATATATATATATATATATATATATATATATATATATATATATATATATATATATATATATATATATATATATATATATATATATATATATATAGCACCATATATATATATATATATATATATATATATAGTCTCTCTATTCCTGCTGATATATATTTATTTTCCTGCCCAACTCTTTTACCCCAGACTTGACCACTATGCTCAATCTTACGGTATTTATACACTACAAGTAAAGTCTGGGACCAACTTCTTCGACTTCACACTTTTAAACCGCCGTATGTCGAAGCCGGTTACGCCAGTCCCGTGAATCGGCCTTGAATTCCGGTTTCTCCCCAACTCGCAATACGGTACAGGGGGGGATGTCCTAGTCTAACCCTTGGAAGATATATATATATATATATATATATATATATATATATATATATATATATATATATATATATATATATATATATATATATATATATATATAAATATATATATATATATATATATATATATATATATATATATATATATATATATATATATATATATATAACATACATACTCTTGCTAAATATATATATAAATATAGGCCTTTGAGTACTCAGCAGTTATGGGATGAGAAAACCGGGTGCTTTAAGAACTACGCTTGAAGCGTTCTTTTATGGGGACGTGGATGGCCTTAATGGTTAGAGCATCCGGTTATTAACTTTTTTGTGATCCGTACTCGAATCCCGCTGATACAGAACTAAAATCTCCTTTGAACTCACTCATTTATATATATATATATATATATATATATATATATATATATATATATATATATATATACTCTATATATATATATATATATATATATATATATATA
>JABUQX010050049.1:2500-29028 GCA_015478945.1 Trachelipus rathkii
AATATCATATATAATATATATATATATATATATAATATTATATAATATATATATATATATTATATTATATTAATATTATAATATATATATATATATATATAATAGATAGTATTATATAATAATATACCTATATAATATATATAGTGCCGTGTGTGTTTTGTAATTGAAATGTGAAATATTTGGAAGATTTCTTTATCTTTAAACTATTTTGATTTATTAAAGTTGTAATTACCTAGATCTTCTTAAAACATCAAACAAGTCAAATCAAGGTTAAAGTTTGTGCATTAACTTATGTACTTAATGATGTAAAATTTGTAATGTATAATAGCATACTGTAAAAAATGCATCTACAACCATACTTAAAAAATGCACAAAAATTGCCTTTTCGTTTGTAGTTACTGATGTTAAATTTGTACTAATAAAATAGCGAGAAATATACTTCTATACATACTAAAAAAAATATACGATTAATACATCTGTGAAATTGTTGCTATGGGATTCTGGGTGAATTTGTAATACATAATACAAGTGGAAAATGCATCATAATACACACATAATGATGCAAAAAAATTTGTGTATATTTATTCAATATGTATTATGACTTATAATTTGTTACAAATATATATATATATATATATATATTATTATATATAATATAATATATATATTAATAATATACATATATATATTAATTATTATATATATATATTTATATATAGTATATATATATATTTATAATATATATATATTATAAATTTGTAT
Organism: Trachelipus rathkii; assembly: GCA_015478945.1. Lineage (NCBI taxonomy): Eukaryota > Metazoa > Arthropoda > Malacostraca > Isopoda > Trachelipodidae > Trachelipus > Trachelipus rathkii. The sequence goes on from JABUQX010050049.1 coordinate 3,263, forward strand.
ACATAATTTCGCACTGGAAACTACCCATTAATATATAATTTAAGCAAACTTAAGGAGCATTTTCAAATGGAATATTAGTGGTATTGGAAGACATCTAATAATAGTAAAATTTTAGGAGGCTCTCTTCAACATCATTGCTATACCATTTTTGGTACCCTTTCCATTTTCATTCGTATTTTAAGTGTTTTTTTTCATTTTCTCAGCTCTCTTGCTAAAAATAATTTTCAATTAAATTACCCACTAAATCATATTAAAGAGCTTGACAACGTCCAAGTGATTATTCTTGAAAATATATTGTTCTTTAGATTCTATATGTGGAAGGTGCTCCAATTCTAATAAGTTTTTATAAGATAGTCCCTCGAGAACGGAGGAAAACTGTTTTTTTATTGTTATGCGTTATTGTATAAGGTAATCACGCGTATCTATTACATCAGCTTATTACCAATTATAAGAGACTTATAAGTATTATTAAAATCACTTTGCGTTACCATTTACACTATTAAACTCCTATATTATGAGTAGCATAAGCACACAAATGCATATTAAAAACTCTTTTCAGGAATTCAGGCGAAAAGACGTCCAAACCAAATTAACAAGTATGCGATAAAATCGAAAAGGAAGTCGGCATATTTGATTGGAAATTTCGGAAACTTATTAAGGGCAAAATTAACAATTGATCTGTTGGTTGAAAAAGTTATGGAGTAATTCAAAGATCCATTAGTCCAAAGATATTTTTTAAACTATTAAAGTATGAAAATCTAAGGTGAGAGTTACAATGGCCGGTGATGTTGGCTAAATGATTTAGTGTCCATTCAAAGGTGGGAGAATGGGTAAAGAAATATACCTGGGTTATCGTTCTTTTTCTCACCTAGCCTCAATTTTTCTCTTATTTATAGTAAAATAATAGGAACTTCAACCCACGGTGGAATAATAAAATATGATATTGCATGGAAAATAATTGATTGTGCATGCGAAAACACACACCCAATAACTAAGTCTAAGAAAGGTGATGTGGCATTCGTGTTATAGTGCTATGTCGAAAATAGAAACAATCTAGGAAGTGCCTTTGTGTCCTGATGTCTCTTATGTGGCGTTGTAACTATGAATCAATCTTCACCTCAGTGGCGCTCCATTGTAATTTGAAAGAGAAGATCCACTCAGCAACGGTATAAGATTGAGTCAAGAACATCGTGATTTATCTCCTTTAGGAACCGGACAAAGTCGAAATTAAGTGGTGAAGCCTCCGCCACAACTGCAAGAAACTGACAGGTGAGTGGAACCAGAATGTATGTATGATGAGACTATGTATATTGTACAATAGGATATACATAGTAACAGCCTCTATGTAGTGATAGATGATATAGTATATAGTATATAGATATATATTCTTAAATAATATATATCAATTTAGATTAAAAAGTATTTATGATATATATAATATATGATAGTATATATTAGTTGTAGATTGTATTACTTATTATATATATTAGACAAACTGGAAATTATATTTTTAATATCATGATTTTTATTTTATTATATTTTCATATTTTAGTTGTTGATGTTTTTAGACGGTTTCGATGACTTATAACAGTAATAATTTTATATGATGGTTGGATATTAAATTATTACAGATCTAGATATTATATTATTCCTTTATATGATCGTATTTCAACCGATTCATGGTTTAAATAACGTGAGGAATTCTATTACACAAGACTTTTTTTGATTTTTTTAGTTATAGTTTTTGAAATTTCTTTTTAGTCTGCAAGGATACACGTAGAATCCAGACGACAAAAGATCAACATTTCTATACCAGAATCATTGTTACTACCAGGAGGGTTTTTTTCGTCACCTTTAGTTAAAGTGTTTGACGATCAGGCATCACATAGATAAGCATCCATTTCAAACAGCTTAGTCGATAGAGTGAGATTATTAGAACAATTAGCTCAGAAGGGGGGCTAAGGTTTATTATTTTAATAAGAGGGGAATTTAAAATGTGGGGGGGGAAAAAAAAATGTATTGGAATAAGAGTTTTTTTTCCAGGCACGTATCCAGAATACTATTACTAATAAGTTTGATTTGTCCAAGATTATATAAATTTTACATTTTTTCCATCAGTTTAAGGAACTCGACATGAATTTCCTTTTCTTAACAGATTGAAAGGCAAACCAAACTCTTTATTTCTCCAGCGCTTTAACTTTTTACTGCGTATCAGGACAACAAGTGGTACATATTTACTAACCCGTTTAAGGTATAATAAGACCTGTGTCCTTCTTTCAACATTAAGCGTACATTTAATCTTCCAATGGTAGTCGACAGAAGTTGTTGATTCACTACTAGAAGTTAATACCTAGCAGCATAGTATATAGTAAACCCCGGCAAGCATTTTAAATAACAGGTTCACCAATCCCAACGTTAGTTTCCAATATATTAAAGGTTATATATGGGCAAATAACTGTGAATTAACTTTAAAACATCCGTAAAAAGCAGTGATAACTTCTGCTTCATTGCCAATTGACCGGAATTTTTAATAAGCGAGTCTTTTTTGAACCAACTGACCTTGAAGTTTATATTTTACAGGATGCTTTTTGTAACTCGTCGATAAGAACATCTCTTACCTCTAAATGTCTCTCGACCGATCAATATAAGTAAAGGGAAAAACATTTATATAACGAGTCTCTCCTCCTCCGCTGATTTCTATCGGAAAGAACCCAGGAAGAATGAAATCCAAAGAAGTATTTCGGGGTCTTCTTATATACATTTACGGAGAATCGGAGAAGCAGCATCGGCAACATATATTCTTTAGGCCCGATATATGACGTATGTCACAAGTCAATTTCATAGACTTCTCCATAGTTCTACTAACCCTCCACGTCAAACCAGACTATATTTTAGTAAACTAGATAGCAGTGGATATGCTCAGTATACTATAATGAAATTCTTATACCACGGAGAAAGGTCTAAGGGATCTTGACAGCAACGCAAAGCCAGTTAGTTCTTATATCCACACTCCATTAATTTTTCTTGAGCCCCATGAAAGATCAGTAGAAATAAAAGCAATTGTTGCGTTCTCCGTACTGGATTGAGAAAGGCAAGCCACACCCCGAAGCTGAAGCATCACATGTAGCATCCATGGGAGAAACCTCTGGACTATAATCGGGAAACCCTAACAATGTGGGATTTACTAAGGCCTCCTTAAGTTGATCAAAGGCCTGCTGACACTCCGGCGTCCATTTAATGGATCTACCACCAGTCTGGCATGATAAAGGCTTACTGATTTGAGAACAGTTGGGAATATGTCGCCTATAAAAATTTACCATTCCCAGAAACTGGCGTAATTGTTTTACCGAAGTCGGGACGGGAAATTCTAACGCCCCTTTGAGATTTTTCTGAAGGGGAAGTATACCAGTCTGTGATATTTGGTGACCCAAGAACTCCACCTCAGTACGGCAAAGCCTGGTTTACTGGGTTTAAGTTTATACCCATTTTTCTCTAATGCAGCAAGGACACGATCCAAGGTATTAGATGATCCTCTATGTTTTGACTGAGGATAATACTTCATTAAGTATGATCATAACTTGGACCATTGGTAATTCCTCTACGCCAGCATCATCCACGTTGAAATGTTGCTGGACCATTTTTTACACCAAGGCATTCGTAAATACTCATATGGGCCAAATGGAGTGGAAAAAGCCAGTTTGTTCAACCGTTCGGGTTCCATGGACACCTGATAATAAAAAACCACGGACCAAGATCAATGTTGTAAATATTTATTACCATACACTATTATAAATCAACTATAGGTTAGGTAAGGAAGGAATCGGTGTCTTATACACTATTTAATTTCCGGTAGTCTATACATAAACTCAACTTACCGTCAGGTTTTCGGACAGGAACCACAGGAGCCGCGAATAAGGGGATTTACTAGGTCTAATAATATCCTGTTCAAAGTTCATACATGTTTTTCTATATTCTTGAGCCAAGCGGACCCTGAAACGACGTCACTGGTAATCTCACAGGTCGACCAGTTTCTACCTCGATATAGTGGGTGATATTAGTAGCCACTCCCACGTCGTGGTCACCGAAACTGAGAGCCGATTTATGTCTTAATAACACGTCGATTAATTTTTTCTTTTCGAGGTCAGAGATTGGAATATCCGCAAAGCAAAACTCCTCCTCCAACTTAGTGGGACTATATCTTCCTGCTTTAAAAGCTGTATTTCGGAAATTTCGCCCACTGGGTAATATCTCTTAAGTATTAATTTGAAGGATAATCTATATTCTTCAGCAATAGAAATCACAATGTCTTCTATTATCTTACAAGTACCCTTTACTAATATCATAATGCAGGTGTAATCATACGATAGAGCATATACTTATAAAATAGAGCCATCCTAACACGTAAATCTCGCATAAATCTCATATATATTATATATAATACAACAGGATATTGAGTATCAACGTAGATGCCTTCTTTAACTTTAGAAACCTACCAAGCAGAACATTTCAGTGAAGACACTATACATCCACCATCTGACCAGGAAACTACGGGGAACGGTAATGGAATTAACCCGTGACGCACTTTATAAAAAGGGATTGATTTATAGATCATCTCAATCCTTAAGGCTACGGTTCTATACAATCATTAGATCTATGTACTAATTCCCGCGTAGTTTAGTTAAGTCTGGGAGAAGATCATTTTCTTTTAAAGCGACAGCCCCTAAAACTAGCGGAGCTAGCATAAAATAAATTCCTGGGGAACTACCAACAAAATGACGGGTTTAGAGAATAATTCACTGTTCAGGAGAAGTCAAATTATACATTCAGTAAGAAGTCAATAGTACTGATAATGTTCACTGAGACCAGACCACTGAGTGGCAAACTTTTATTCTACAGAGGGCCGTCAAGGGCAAGTTCCTTCATTGTACGGCCTCCGGTGATTGTCAGTGGGGGATGATTAAACTGATTTCCAGCTCCCACTTGTCTACCATACAACCGTAGAGCACAAGCTGTGGAACCAAAGCGACCTGAAACAATCAGAGGGTCCTCCTTGAAAGGAGAACAATGGACTACCATCGTCCGTTAAGATCTTTCTAAGGTTGTATGATAGACAGTGGAGCTGGAATCAGTTCTATAGTCACACTGAAATCACCAGGCGTACAAATTGAAACTTGGCCCTTACGGCCTCTATAGAGTAAAGTTAATACCATCCAGTGCTCTGGCTCGTAACATTCATACTACCTATTGACTTCTACTACTGAAATGTAAATTTGCACTTCGCCTGACAGTGATTATCTCTACTAAACCCAGCATTTTAGTGGGATAATCCCCAAGCGAATTATATGCCAGCTCCGCTTTTAGGGGCTGTCGCATTTAAAGAAAAATGGACCTCTCCCCAGGACTTAACTACGCTAAGGAAGTAGTACATAGATCTACATGATTGTATAAATCCGTAGCTAAGGATAGAGAGTCTAAACAATTCCCCTTTTACTAAGTGCGTCACGGTATAATTTATCTGCAATTAACTTCCCCCGTTTCTGTCAAGATTCGGTGTATTAAGTCTGTCCTTCATCTGAAATCTCTCCTTGGTAGGTTTTCACATCAGACGCCAATGGATCCGTCTGTACCAATCCTGGTGATATATTGTAATTTGGCGAGATTCGTGGTTAGGATCAGCTCTATTTTAATCCGTTCCGTGATGCAAACCGGAAACCATCATTTAGTAGAGGAATGCGTTTAAGATATTCTAGGGAATACTATATGTTGTAAGTTTAGGAATAGCTTGGGTGTTTGAAGAGAAGAATTCTTCAGAATATACATTACGGCCGTTAAGAGGCGGATAGATTCGCGAAAATCCAACTTTTAGCAGCGTATGGGATTTCCGTCCACTCTTTAGTAGTGAAAGAGAGTGAGTGAGTTTCTTTGCTGTGTGGATTTTATTTCCTCTCTTGACCTTCGAAAAATGGAATACAGAGAGGTTAAGCTGCAGTGATGAAAACATAATCGGCTTCGTCGAGTTTGTCTGGTGGACCGACGACGTTTTGATTTGCTTTACGTCAATTCACACCACAAATCGAGTTTGGGTAGTAATGCTTGTCGACCGGTTTAGCAGATACCATACGGTCGTTTCCTCAGGTCCCTTGGCTAAGATAAGTAGAATAAACAAGTTTCATGAATGTTTGGAACAGGAGTGATGTTAGAGATCCTTTAGGTATTCCCCTGTATGTCCGGCGTCCTGGTGGCCTGTTTCCGAAAATTGACGGTAAAGTGAGTTTATGTATTAGTGACTTTCCGGTAATTAAATAGTTTGGTACTTAAGTCAGATTTGCCTTGTCCCTTCTACCATCCTTAACTAGATATGTATTTTTTAATTATGTTATGGAGAAATATTTTGTTCAACCATTGAAATCCTTCCCGGCTCCTGTGTTTATTACTTCATAGGTGTCCATGTACCGATGTGTTTTGAAAAAATCGCCTATTTTCCACTCCATTTTGCCCAGTATATGAGTTTATTTAAGTACTGCCTTTGTGTTGTAATAAAAAATTGTGTTTCCTACAACATTCATACGCTTGGTAATGAGGCTGGCGGTTAGCAGGATTATACCATTGTGTCCAAAGGTATGATATACTTAGGATATTATTTTTATCTCAGTCAAAATACATTCAGAGGACATCTAGATATCCTCTGGATCGTCTGTCCTTCGCATTAGGATGACAAAAATGTTAGTATAAAACACTTAAAACCAGTATACCAGCTTGACCGTACTGAGTGCGAGTTTCTTGCCTGTCACCCAAATATCACAAACTGGTATTACTTCCGCCTTCAAAAATCTTCAAAGTGGCGTTGAATTTCCCGTCCCCGACTTCACGATAAAACAACTACGCCAGTTTCTGGGAATGGTATAAACATTATTATAGCCACATTACTTCCCAACTGCTCTCAAATCAGTCAGCCTGTTATCTATGCCATGGTACTGGTGACTTAAGAATCCATTAAGATGTGTACGCCGTGTACATATAGAGTCAGCGCAGGCCTGAATTGAGTCAACTGTGAGAGAGCCTTTAGTCAATCCCACATGTTTTAGGTTTTAGGTCGCTTTTAGCCAGGATTATAGGTCCAGTGTTCTCCCATGGAGCCTACATGTAGATGCTTCAGACTCGGGTGTGCTTGCGCTTTCATCAAATCTAAGTCCGTCTTATGGAACGCAAACCAATGCTATTATTTCTATGACCTTCATGGTAGTCAGTAGAAATTATGGAGATGATCTGTAAAGAACAAGCTGCTTTTCAGTTGGGTTGTGAATCCAAATCCTTACGACCTTCTCACTCCGTGGTATAAATTCATTATACTTACTGACATATGCCACTCATCTATTTACAAAATAATGAGTCTGGTTGACTGGAGTTAGCCTAGAACTATGGCAAGAAACTCCTATGAATCAGGACCTTTGACATACTTCAATATATCGGGCCCTAAACAAATATAGTTGCCGATCGCTCTTCTCCCGATCTCCGTAAAGATCAATATAGAAGAATCGCGCAACAATACTTCTATTGTGATTTTCATTCGCCTCCCTGGGTTCTTTCCGATAGAAATCAGCGCTGAGGAGGAGACGTTCTTAATAAGTAGTTTTCTCTCTTACTGTATATGATGTACGTCGAGAGACATTTAGTGGATAAGGAGATGTTCTATATCGACGAGTTACCAAAGAGCATTTCCTTGTAACGAATATAAACTGTGCAAGTCATTTGTTTCAAAAAAGACTCTTTGCTTATTTTTAAAACCTCTGGTGTTCAAGTTTTCCCATTAAATACCAGAAAGTTATCATCTGTTTGATTCGAGTATGTTCTTTTAAATTAGACTTCATATTATATTTATGCCCATAAATAACTTCGCTATTTAATTTATATGGAGTGTTTTTATTTAACGTCTTTGGTGTATTGTGTAACTCTTGTATTTCTATAATAACATCATTGCTGCACTCGGATTCACTATTAATCTATCTGCTTAATTATTCTGAGTAGTGAATAAACTCATGTCGACTCATGGAGTAGTTACCTTATTGAAGAAGGACCAGTTTATACCTTAAAACCGGGTGGTTACAAATGATCAAACTTTGGTCTCTGATACGAATAAATAAGGCCTGAAATAAAAGTTGGCTTTTGCTTCATTCGTTTTAGAAAGAAACTCTCGTCGTTCCGCATTTAATACTGACTGGCAATGTTAAAGTTTAATTTTAACGTTTCTGGCCAATTCAGAATCCTCTAATTTTAGGTTATTTAGTATAATTACCTGAATATAAAAAAACTTTTATTCTATCGTGCTAGACTTTTAAGTGTAAACTTCCTATTTTCTGAAACTAAGTTCCTAACTATAACATTTCATCTAGTCCGTAAGCTGTTTGATATGGATTGCTTTCTTAGTAGTTGCCTGTATGTTCGCAAACACATTTTTAACTATTTGTACTGTAAAAAACCTTCCTTGTACAAATTCTGGTATTAGTTTTGATTCTTTGTTGTGTGTTGGTTTTCTTTTCGTCTGTTTATTGCTTAGCAGTAATATAAGATTTCTAAAACTATAACTAAAAATCTAAATGTCTTGTCTTAACTTGTTATCCTACGTTATATATTTTAAAAACCATATTGAAATAAATCGATATAAGGTAAATATATTACTGGTCGTGACTCATTCATTTAATATATGCATATATTATTATGTATAGAGTATTTCGAAAACCGCCCTACCTCACAATAGCTAAATTATAAAATACGTAATATATATATAGTATAGATATATATATGATATAATATATATATATATATATATATACAGTCGGTATTATTTATTATTAGACTTATATATATTATTAATTAATGATATATCAGCATTTAGATATATATTAAATAAAAGTTTTCTGGGTATTTTATGTATATAATATTATTATTATCCTGTGTTATTATAAATAGAAAATGAACAGGGACGTGCTTACGCTTATTTAGGTGGGTGGTTAAATGAACATAATAAATCGAATACTCGTAATAGTGTAGACTTCTCCTCTGTTTCAAGACAGAAACGCCTGATACCCGAATTATAGTATTTATATCTCATGACAGTGGTGTTGTCGGAGGAGCTCAGAACTTATTTTACAATCTGTCCGGTTTCGCTGAAGGCAGATAATCCCGCTATGGTTCCCTAATCAATCATAACTGTGATTGATCTTCTCTTCTTTTCAAATTAATGGCCAAATGGGTATCAATAAAGTCTTTATATACATAGAACTAGAAGAGTATCAGGAACAAAGACTTCCTAGATTGTTCATCACTTTCGAAATAGAAGAATTAAATTAATGAAAGAAAACTCTTCATTTATCTGAAGTGTGATATTCGACTAACAACCTTATGAACTGTCCAATCAATTATGTTTTTCGTGTGTGGTATTACCGTTTTATTTTAAGATGCAAATTTTTAATTTTATATAATTAAATTTGTGTTGTTTTTTAATATTAACCTTCATATTCAGTTATCTTCCATATTTAATTATTTGGTACTTTTTTTTCTCTTTATTTCCAATCATTCAATTAGGTGCGATGTTATGTAATCTGGATTGAAAATGACTTAGTATTCTTAATGATATCCTCTAATTTATGCTTTTCCAGACAGTATAATGCTTTTAGTTAAAAATTTAATAAGTCTTATACTAATAAATTATTGCTTCATTGTTGTTTTGTTATGTATAATGGTAAAAATCCTTCCAGAAAATCAATAACTAGTCCGATAAAAATACTATGATGTTTTCAGATATTTTGAATCGGCAAAGGTAACTCAAAGACATCTGTTGGAAAAATTCTTCGGTCTTTTCAAGTACAAGAGATATACAGTATGATTGCAAAGCCATTACAGTTATTTCAGCGATGCCATTGTATATGCCGAGAGATGCTCTTGAGAGACAAGAAATTCTGTCGATTTGTCAGTGCCGCCCATCCATGGTATGTAGTTGTATGCGATCCTTATGAGGTCTTTAAATATTTTACTTTACATCACTTAAATAAAATTATTACTTGAGCTATCTATAAAGTGTATTACGCCAAATTTCCCAAGTACTTTACTATCAGTCCCTCTTTTTGGTCATAAATTTTTTATGATGTTTTCGTTAACAAACCCTTAAAATTCACATTTTACTCAGGATTGTACTCCCTATAGTATGGCCTAAACACGTCATTGAGATCCTGTGTTATTGTGCCGAAAAGATGAGGAAATGTTATCTACAGTTGAATTGTTAAAAAACAGACATCTCTTATAGAACGAAAAATACTATGACAGATGAATAATACCGTCCAGAGAGGCCGCATTATCATGCATTGTCTCATAACGCTTTTAAGGGTGATCAGTAACTTATTGTCACCCCTCAAATCTTATCATATCAACCCATGGAAACCCTACTTATTCTTCTTCGTGTTTGGAAATATCAACAAGGAACCCTTTTTAACTTGATTCCTTCTTTGTTTGTTAGAAACCGTTCATTCTTAGAATCCCTAAAGAATGAATGTGAAAATTTATCTCAAAATTAACAATAAAAAGAATATTAATAATGATAATAAAGTAATAGTATAATATATGTAATTCTTGGGATAGTTCATAGTTTACGTAGAGAGCCTGTATTCCTTCCTCCTTCCGCCGCTGTTTTTTCCTATTCTTCTTGTGTCTTTCTATCTACTTCCCGTCTTGCTGTTTTCGTTAACGATCGTGTAAAATTGACAGAGGCGTTTAGATTTAGTGAGTGTGAGGATATAAGGGTAGCATATTGATTTACATGCATCCATATATGTGTGTCAATCTGGCATTCGCTACTCCTGTGATTCTTGGTGTGTTATCTCGAAAATGTTTTATTAATACTAGTCTGGTAAATTTAGTTGTTATCCCATTTCTAATTCCCAGCTGAACTTTATACTAATATATAGTCCTTTCAATTTATTGAAAACTTCCTTTATAAGCATTTGTATGAGTAACCTACTAAAAAATATACCAGTATTCTTTCTTATTAAGTACATCTTTTTAGATCTATATGGAATAAATGATATAGTTTATAAACTAATTATAAACATACTACTCTAGTCTGAGCACAGATGAGATAACATTATAATTGTGCTAAAAGAATCCTTTTATATTACAAAAAGAAGTTGTAGGCCTTTCTGGTTTCTCAGAGTCTAGTGCTACAAATCTTATTTGACTTCTATTAATTATAACTCGTAAGATATATATAATGTACAGATAGTAAACTTGACTCTTACTTACTAGTCTTGCTATCTTGTTGCATTGCTGTGATGTTAAGCCGTTTGACTCATCTTACAACTTTCATCAAAGTAATTGTCTTGGCATAAAAGGCTTTAATTATTGTTACAGACAGAATAAATATTGTGACTTCAATCAGTTTGGCACAATGACTTTTATAATTATGTTTAAATAAGTAACAAAATGTAAATGATTTATATGACAGTGGTTCCCTTCTTGGGATTCATACTTGAATCCATCATTTTTTGATTTTTTGGGCACGTGAATTAACTTTGTTGTAAATTTCATCTTAGAGAGAAGTCATCCTGATCCTTACAAAGAAATTATAAAAATTGGAACTACAAATATCATAGTGATAGAGATTCCATTCTATCATTACCCATCATGAGATTACATAACTGATCCTTATGAAGGAAAACATTCAGATCTTGGATTCCTCCCTAAATCCTATCTTCTTGGATGCAGATAATAAATAAAGAGCTGAGATTCTCACTGAATTCTTTAAACTTCGATGGAATTTGTTATCGAGGTTTTGAAATTCTTACCTGAAAATCTACAAAATGACCTACGTATGACCAATTGATCGAGATCAAGAAATATCACTGAGTCATATTTCCCTTATCATAGCGTAGACCAAATATCACAGTAGTGAAATCAAATTACTAAAACATAACTAAAACTTAAAATTCCAATCGAAAAAAATAATCCCCCATCAAAAGTCAAATTACAAAAGTTAAAGATCAAAAAATACATTATTAATTCACAATGTGTAGAAGTGATATATCTTAATCCACTTAGATATTTATATGCAAAAATGAGACAAAAATATTTGAGACGAAAGCGTAAAAACACGGTCTCCGACTTAATAACAGTAAAAGATCATAGAGCTGTCTGGCTCTTTGTACATTATTTACACATTGTGTAACCATATAACTTCTTAACTCCCAAGCGTTCACATTATGTATTTATTAGATTTATTAAACCAATTTATTTGATTAATATTGTTGGGGTGGATTTGTATTAGCTAATGTTAACTTTTTATAAACACAAACATGCCACCATATTTTGAGCGATTTTTAGTAACATATAAAACTTTTAGGAGTTCACTTATCCTTCCATATTGAGTACTTTATTGATATATTAAGGCTTAATCTTCGGACCTCTATCGGGTGTAACCTTCGAGAAAGCTCCCGGAAACACCTAGATTAAATAGTTCTACATGCTTTCTTTGGGTAAATCTATAGCTTAGTTATCAACATTTATTATATGTTATCAACCGTCACAATCCTCCTTACGAAGTAGTCATTCAAGTACACGCAGGCCTACGGAGGTCCCGGAAAGACTAATTGCCTCCGAATTACGGAGAAATCTAAATCGCTCGTAGACCCCTGATGTTTAAGGTGGTGCTTGCTTGACAGACTTTCAACACCACCTATCTGAACATCACAAACCTACATTGGACGTAACATCTATAAATCGACATTCGTAATTTTAAAAATTTCTTCGAACTTATCTACAAGAAAGAGCGGAGAGAGGTACCTCACCGCCGGGTACACTTGTTGAGCCCAGCGTACTTCCTCTCCGCACATAAATAAATATAAAAATAGTATATATATAATACTATACATAACAATATATAATATATACTAATATGTATATATATATTAATATAATTAATATTAATATATATATATATATATATATATATATTATATATATATATCTTAGAAATCTTACTTTGTCGTATGTGATATATACTTTGAGAGGACCTGGCATTCTTTCTTTAGAATCTGCTTTCCTTTGTCAAATAACTCTTGTTAAATACACTTTTTTTTTATTGAAAGTAATTTTAAAAAGAAGCTAATTTCGTCCCGACACGCGAGACCTCTACAGGCTAAGGGACTGGATTTCCTTAATCTTCATCAGTTCAAGTGTTTTTTTTCAGTTGGTCTGCTATTTTCTTCATAGTGTAATTTTTGTTGAAATATTTTGATCGTTTTCATATTCATTCTGTATAAAAATTATTTACTTCACCGGATGCTTATTTATAGTTGTTACTTTAAAATAGCAAAGGATTCATGATTTGCTGATGTTTCGTGATCATATTTCATGATCATCTTATATTGTTGATATTGATAGTGGTGTGTTACGCCTATGACTTGTTAAAGTTTCTATATTAAAACAGGCTCATTGAATCTCATCAACAACATAACTTCCTTCTATTTAATGAAATTCTTACAAACCAAAAACTTTCGGCCATGAGTATGTTGAATCCCACTGTTCCCCAATCTCAGTAAATTATATATGAATACAGATTTATCATAAAACATATTTATTATTTCATCCAACCCTTTTATTAAAAACAAAATAAGTTTGCACAATGGAAGTGAATTTACTTTTGTCTCCCTCCCTCACAACACAACCCTAATGATGTCCATTAAACTATGATTAAAGCTCATTAATCTCTCAGATCAGTATACGATAGAAATGCCTTTTAACAACTCTATCCCCTTCCTCGATACCTTAATCACATTGAATAACAATCACTTGCAATTACTATATATCAGAAACCAACATTCGCCACCAAACTATTACACTTGGCTAATCTAATCACTCCCTCCAAACACAAAAATTAGCTGTTCTGTTTTTTTTTTTTTTTGCTTTTTTTTTAGTCATCTCGCTATTTCTCCGTGTTTTCTATAGGCCTCCCCCTTTCTAGCAAAGAAACTAAAACATCCACAATACTTTCAAATCACTTACTAATCCTTGAGTTTTTCATGCACAAAAAAGCATTTAACAAAGCAAAAAAGAGGTAATATAAGCACCTTTCCCCCGAAAAAATGACAACACCTCCTTTTTACCACTTCCTCAATTACATTATATCGCTTAAAAACAAATATTACCAAAAAATATTACCCTCAATTCATCAAATCAACATCAAACCTTTAAAAAACATTCTCAAACCCCAAAACGAAAAGAAAAATATCCCACAAAGCTGTATATCACATCACCCGCAATACTTGCCCAATTAAAAGCTAATATAGGGAAACCCATAGATTTGCAAAGAAGAAAAAATCAACATACAGATGACCTCCACAGGGACAGCATAAATTCAGCTGTAACAAGTCATAGGCGTAACACAGCCACTCTATTGAATCAACAAATAAGATCATCAGAAATATCAATCACACAAACCATCAGCAAAATCATGGAATCCTTATGCATTTATAATAGTAACAACTACAATAAGCATCCCCGTGAAGTTAAGATAGATTTTATACAAAATAATATCTGAAAACATCAAATATTTCAACAAACACCATAAAGAAAATAGCAGACCAACTGAAACACACTCGACATGAACTGATGAAGATCAAGAGAGAAATCCAGTCCCTTAGCCTGAAGAGTCTCGCGTGTCGGGACGAAAATTAGCTTTCCCTTTTTAAAATTTATTTCATTAAAGAAAAAGTGTCTTACAATGTTTATAATTTGTGTACATTTAGTAATCAAATGAAGTGACAGTAAAGCATAACACTAAAAAGAATCCAAGGGCTTCTCTTAAAAAAGAATATATTATATATTATATATATATATATACTATATATATATATATATATATATATATATATTATTAATATATATATATATATATATATATATATCATTATATATTAATATATATATAATATAATATATACTATATATAATATATTATATATATAATATATATATTAGTGAGGTGATATAATTATATATATATAATATATCTATATATTATAATAATTATATATATAGATATATATATATGATATATATATATATAATATATTCTCTTCTTTCTTCATCCTACCTTTTCCCAAGATTGGGAGTTAGGAGCGCTACAAGCATCGGAAAGAAAAGCGTAGGGAGAGGATATGACAAATGACCGAAAGAAGCCCCAGCTGTACCGCCCCCCTCATAGTACCATTATATAAATATATATATATATATTAACTATATAATATATATAATGATAATGATTATGGTTATATTATAATATATATAATTATATATATATAATAATATATTATATATATATAATATATATAAATATATTAATAATATATATATATATATTTATAATATAATATACTTATATAATATATATATATAATATATATATATATATATATATATATATATTATATCATAAACTATTATTATATATTTATATAAATATACTAATATATACCTATACCTATATATATATTATATATATTTATATATATACTTATATACTATATATTATATATAATATATATATAGGTATATCTATATTATATAATAATATAATTATATATATATTTATAATGCTTTCTTTCCATTTTCTGTATCTACCTTGTATGTTCCCAGATGGGAGTAAGGGCCCGTACCAAGCATCTGGAAAAGAAAGCAGCTAGGAGAGTCATTGGACAAATGTCGAAAAGAAAGCCCAGCCTTACCGCCCCCCTCTCTTTAGCCCATTAATTAGTGAACGCGCGTCACAGGACAGGAAATCCACCCTAAAACCTTCCTGGACCGCGACGGAACCGCTCACAATCGATAAATCCGTCAATGTAGCGCGTTCATCCCTTGGAACAGGGGCCCACAACCATGCCCCCATGAGAAACCCCGCCGATTCTCTCTATCAGATGCCCACCTTACGATTGCTCGCCTTCTGCCAAACTCACATTTTCTCTCCTTCAGACATTCGATTCACCGACTCAATCCACTTTCTCTCGGTCTTCCCAGCTCGTCGGTTCCCAGGCACACTCATCCATATACATCGCCGTCACCCGCTCTCACTCTCATCCCTCTCCACGTGACCAAACCATCTTCAACCATACTATTCAGTCTATCTCTCATTTACCTCTTCCTCACACCACACAACTCTCCTCTTTCTCCCTCTTCTCCTTTTCCTCTTCTCTTCTTCTATAACTCGTTTCCATCCTCACTCTAATTCTCTCTCACCCTCAGCATGCCCCCCTAAGACTGTCCATCCTGAACACATTGGAACTTTAGAAGTCTCATATTCTGTCACCGCTACTTCCCGACCATCCAGTCCACTACCACTACAAATAGCACATGGTACACAACATACCCTCATGTAAGACTGCTAGGCGCACTCAAGACTTAGTCCCGTTTACGTCCACCACCAACGATTTAATAGCACCAGCAACCTTCCTGCCTATCACACACACATTTCCTACTACACTCTGCATCATCCGATTCCTTTCTCATCCAACACATACCCTAAAATATATAAACTCAGACACTTCTCCAGCTGCTCACCATCATAACATAATACTTCACACAGAGGACTGATCCATTCACTCACAACTATAACACGTACTCTTATCTAACGTATTACTGTCAAACCCCTCCTCTTACATACCCCCTGCCAAATCTCGCTCTACCAATCCTCTCAAACTCACTTCAGATTACGCCAACACAGAGACCAAATCATCCGAACATATAATAGGTAGAGCCAGTCTCACTCATCTCCATCATTCTAAGACCACATTGATACCTGCCATCCCACATCGCAATTCTTTCATACCCCGATCCACTACAAAATTGACATACCCAAGACAGACATCTAGACAACAATCCTGTCTCACTCCGACTTATATTAATCCTAAACCCATCACCATTACACCATTAATTCGATTACACATGCTTCACTAGTCGTCATAATATTTGTTGAACTGAACCAGACCGATGAATAAACTACAATACCATATAAATACCACTAATACCTGCCATAAAGCTCCCCTAATATAAACTTATCATCGCCTTTGTAAATCCATAAAAACCATAATATTAAGTTTATTCTTCTCTGCCCTCAATTCTTCTTCAAATCATTTGCTGCACAGCCCAATTTTAATCTTCACATCCGCTTTAATTGTTAAGACGGCTCTTCCAGATTCATTTTTATTTAACATTAAATCATAACTGGATTCTTTATTACTATTTATTTATATATACTTTTCAGTCCTTTTCAACACCGCAAAAATAATTCCATCAAATAGCTCAACAAAATGGCAAAAATGTCATAATAAATTTTCAACGCAGAGAAGATATATTAATCATAAAAATATAACTTCACCATTGAAAAGTCATAAGTAAATTTTCAAAGCAGAAAAACATATTAATCATAAAAATGTAGCTTCACCAATATTAATCATAACAATGTAGCTTAACCAAGTTATTTGTACAAATTTTTATTACAAATCAATTTTATAATATGGCTCCTCATACAAAAGAGATTATTATTAAAACTCTAATATTAAAAATTAGACCATTTTTTTTTTAAATTATACAGTATAACCTGATATAATTTATACTTAAATGGGATTAGTCAAATAAACCAATTCTATCTATATATAGTGACTGATCTTCCTATAATGAGCAAAATAATGCGTAAATAGCCTACATTAGGAGGCATACCATAGGAGAAAAATACCTTATAAAAAATTATAGTTACAAAACAATAAATTTATATAATATAATACTATTAGTTTGTCAATATTATATAATCCAATTCTGGATAAATAGGCATAAAGGAATATTTAGTATAGAAATTTAACAATAACAGATCTTTAGCTATAGAATGATGTTTATTGACGATGTAGATTAAAGATAGCGAACATCACGTGATTGAAGTGATGAATACACACTCGATGTCAGTAGATTATTCTCAGTTTTGATCGGAAGGTATAGTATTTCTACATCTATTCATTATCACTTAATCAAAACTAATACTTACTAGTCTTAAAACATATCTAAAACCTAGTCTATAGACTTATTTAATAATATTAATAATAAAATTAACTATATTTAACTATTTGTGTAAATATAGAAGGTATTGTAACTAAGAACTGAAGTCGGAGTCAAATAACTATACTATTCGGCTATATATATTAAATTAATACTATCTAATATGTACCACTACACCTTTGTGAGTATTGTTGACCGACATAGAGGATAGGTATTAGGTTATCCACCGCAAATATAAGTATACCCATTAGATATAAGACCTCACTATAGTACACTTTCATTCCACCTTAATATATATATATAGGCAGACGTTACTGACTTATTATATCGCAAGCGATTATAATTCTTACTATAATTCCAAATTTCACATCTAAGAAAGTTGTGATCGTAATTGAAAATATTTAATTCACTAATAGAGGGTTATGAGTATAATATAGTTTAGGACCTTTACTATGGACTCTTATTAGGCGGTATTATCGTATAAATAGAGAGTATAGTTCAGGCTAATTAGTATAATGAGGGTATACTACAGAGGTATGATGTAATAAGGTCAGGGCCTGCTAAGAGTTGGGGTATGACCTAGCTAACTACACTATTCATAAATCCTATTATAGCTAACATATTATTTAACGCGACAGCAAGTGAGACAATTCATAAACTGCTGAAATAAGTATTATTAATAACATACAAAATCTAATATAAATTGAGCATACTCTTCACTTTACATCACTTAATGACTAAAGTTTAATTAATATATATTTTTTCACATTCATTATAAATATATACATATTCATATATATATCATTCTTACAACTTTTCACATGTAAAAATTCACACTTGAATTATACTAAAAAAATATGTCTTTACATTTTTATTATATTCGATAAATCAGCGATTTAACGGTAGTTAGATCTTATTTACACTAGTACATAAAAGTCCTGACGGTATATAGCATCACACGACCTAAAGATGGGCACCACTAACCAAGCAACTTAATAAACTATATCCGAATGAGACATAATAGAGTAATATATAGTATCACCTACTAATAGTAATATAACCACAGTTATAATATATATATAAAATTTATATATATATATTGACACTTTTCCATGTGAGTGAGTTGGGCTGCGCCCCTGATAACCGTTAAAGAAAAGAATATCTCCATTGAAATAATAGCTTATAATGAAGTATATTTAACTATGACAGTTTTATTAATTACTAGTACATACGATTTAGTTTGATAGTCACAATCTCGTCTTAGGGTAGTAGAGTTGTACTTATTATTGTGGTAGCATTATGGTATCCTATAATTTTAAAAGGTTTTCTGTATTTGTACATTTTTATTTAGATTAGTCCCCTACGTACACATATTATTAATTCGGAAAATTAATAGATCCTAGTGTTATTATATCTAACCGTTCACCTTATTGGTGACTATTCTTACAATATATTTATTTACTTTACATATCTATGAGCATCTTGTATGTAATTAAATAAGATTAGTCAGGATGTTCTCCGAAATAATGTAACTCATATTCTACGATGTAAAACTTTATAGCTAAGTTATTGGAATTTTATTTCTAAAGTATGTTTGTCTTATTAAAGTACAGTAGCATAACGAAATATTATGGTTTTAACCTTTTATTAATATTAGAAGATTCAATTTAAATTATATACTGGAAGTAGACCAGGTGTATTCGCAATTCGGAGAGTCTTACCTTTAATCTTATAGTAATTATTCGCTATTTATCTCGTTTCTAACGCTCCATATAGAGTATTCTCTATCACATCCTCTTCAGGGCTGGTACGATGCTCGTTTTGCATGTCGCTCTACGTGGGCTCGTTACTATGCGTTCGCACTTCGAGACTGTCTACTTCGAGGTCTTTAGTTCCCTGGTAGCTACCTAGTTATGTGTATCCCTTTTAAAGTTCTTCGACACAAATGTATACTTATATATAAATTATATGTATATATAAAAAATCTGAAGTAATTGTTCTCAGTTTAGTATCAATATCAGTGATTTTAAATTAACATTTAGATTTAGCAGTAAACCATTAAAAAGACACTAACAATACGTATTAATATACATATGCACGTACTGCATATGGTTCCACGCACAGAAACCTTTGCTTCAAAAAAACGTATGACTTTCCATATTCATGCTTTCATGCATTTATTCTTCTTTATTTGCTATTAATTTTCTATTACTTGCACTAGTAGTAATGAATGATTGTCTTCTGTATAAAGTAAGAAAAGATATAGCATTGTACTATGACAAAACCAAGACTTTTCAATAATCTTGACGCTTGAGTTCTCTACCACTCTGACATCTTAAACCCTTAAATGCTCCTGTAGGACTTTCAAGAATTACCATCGACCCTGAGACACAGAGGAATTACAATTTCGTACACAACTCTTAACTATTCATCAGTCAAAGATCCTTGTCCAGAGTTATTTTAATACTCTGTATAACTCGATATAATTTTTAAGTAAATTAAGGAAAAATATCAATCACTCTTTGTCTTGTTTCGGTAAAATATTCACATTTAGATATTCAATGTTTGTTAAATCTCACATTCAGCCTTATTTCATTATCAGTAGCAAAACATGTATTCAATGTTTTAAATAGTCTGAGTGGTTTATTTATTAAATCGAGTCCTTTATCCTAATGTATCTTCCAGGAATCTTTCCTTGAATATATTTGGAAATAATTTCCGGTTTTCTTTTAATAGATAGCCCAAGCGTATGTTCCTGAATAAATCCATAACTGTTAATATATAATTTATATTTTTTAATTGATATTTATATTTGCATGTATTCTAAATCAACTTGCCAGTGGTATTTATAATTATGAAGTCTAAATTTTTATGGACTCCTTTACCGTGTAGCATAAACTGATTTCAATTTTAATATCTGTTAATCACTAAATAAAATTATACCTCTTAGGAGCTTTGAATTATGAAAACCAGCAATTTATTAAGAGGAAAAAAATAATTCCTCGGGAGTGTAAATTTAATCGAAATTGATATTTCCCTTCTCCTGGTAATAAATCAAAATTTAATATAATATAAATGAATGGTTCTTTCCAAAACGCAGTTACAAAAAAATTAAAAAATTCTTTCCCCAACCAGATTTTTATTGAATCATTGTATATAGTGTTAAATATTTTTTGGCATTGAAATTGATATAAATACATTATCATTAGATTTTATGGTTCGACGAGAAGCATGATATTTGACATATACAATTTCAATTTTGTTATTATCAAACTCTTCTTTGTTAAAATCTTCACTATTTCTTTGATTAGAATAAGTCATTACATCATCGAATATAAAGAGATTTTCTTGTTTGTTTTTGTCTTTCGGATCTAGAATTAAAAAAGAATCTTCATAAAACTTAATTTTATATTTTGGTTTACGCTTCACTGCTATTCCTAAACAAAAAAAAAAAGCTTTCACCTTTCACCAATAATTTAAGAACTTCATTTTTATTATATCTTAGCAAATTCTGATTTTTAAAGTTCATATTCAGGTTGATGTAAAGATTTTCCGCACAAATACAAATTTTTATAATCTGGCCACTTATCCATAGGTAGCATTTGCTAGGTAAACTTGTTTTTTCACATCCAGATTTTACAATAATAGGAGATCGACAACTAGGAATAGGTAATAAGAAATGATGTTTTTGACTATTCTTTGTTTCATCTTTCCAGAATGCTGAAATCTTTTCCATTCTATTTATTATAGAAATAAATATTTTTTATTATATAGTAATAAGAAGTAGGTTGACTCCTGTAACAAACCACAGAAGCCCATTGTGTATGTCAACATTTCTTAACATCTTGAAACAGTGGAAGAAATACGTATCAAGTGTCAAGCACAAATCTACTTCCAACACCTTCATCTACAACATCTACATTAAATTACGTATCAGGTGTTAAGCACAGTTCTACTACCAACATTCTATTTATTATAGAGAAAACATAATCCCAAATAAATAAAAAAAAAAATGAAATTGACGATAAAAAGTTAATTTTCAATGCTTCTCAGCCTAGGATGCGTTCATTTTCAAAATTATTTTACGTACATAAAAAATGAAATTAACGATAAAATATTATAATTTAAATTTATATCCTATTATATATAAATTATATAATACATATATATATATTATAATTAATATATATATATATAATATATATATACTATATAATAATATAATTATATAAATAATAGTAAAAATAAACAAATAATAATATATTATAATATATATAATAATAATATATATATAATATATATATATATATATATTATGATATATATTATATATATTATATAGTATATATATAATATTATAATATATAAGTATTACATAATATAAAATATATATATATATATAATAAAAAAAATATATATATAAAATACTATTAATTATATATAATAGTATATTAATAATATATATATATATAATTTAATAAATAGAATGAAATATTTCGACGGTCAATATTTAGTATAATAATATCAAGAGAGGGATGAGCGTTTCACCCCTCCCTCAAAAAAAAATTTAAAACGAATACAATTTTCATAAATGAATCCAGTTTATATTCATGTTATTCTAATTATATCAGCAAAAATGTTTAAAAATTTGGTACAATAAAATACCAGAGGAGGCGTTGAAATTTTCAGACGATGCACCGGATAATCTTGTTTTATCTTCTAAATTATACACTTAAGAAATAAATCAGAGGGGCCCCTTACAGTTATGATATAAATTTACAATATTTTTAAGTGAATCGGGCTTGTTTGGTTAATTCTATCATCTAAGTTATTAATTTTTCTTAATTCTATAAGTCCTGTAACTAATGCGTTATATTGTCCTCTAAAACCTAGCTTTATTACCATGTTCCATTACGCCAATTTAACAATCTGCTTGGTATAGTACCATCTTCGCTTATTGACAGATTTCATTTACATACAGTTCATTCTAAACAAAGCTATTTTAAATCTATATCTTAATGTTTTAATGTTTGCTTTATTACTTGTTTTTACTCCCTTCACCTTCTTATTCCTATTTTCAATGTTTAAAACCATAATTTGCTCTACCCAATAATCCTTTAATTGAATTCATTCGTTGCACCTATCATTTACCTACATTCTTTATTTTATAGTAAAAGTTTAGTTTTTTCGGATATCATGTACTCCAAACAGCTAATTATCCTTCATAGCCTCATACAAATCCTTGGTTTAATATATATAATATAACATCTATAATATATATAGAGTCTACGCGTTTTCTATATTTTATTTTTTATATAAATAAGAAAACTATATTTAATTACATACACCCAATATAAGACCTCTACATAACGTTTCAATCTTAATTAATTGCTTGTTCATAGGCATCATTAAGTCTTGAGAATATCTGAGAGTTTCCCTTCTTTTTGAGAATTTTGAGTTGTCCTTCATTTTACGAGTTGAAAGTGATTTGTCATCCAGTTGAAATCTTCAAATTATTTTGGCATCTTTTCTTTTATTTGTATTTAGTTCAAATGATTCATTTAATCGCTCTGAGGAAAATTCTAATAATCAACGTGCTTTGTTACTACTTTTATTCCTACATGCAAACACGTTAATTCTCAACATGGCCGAGAATTTCTTGTTATAACATTGGGACTACATTTGAAACTTTAACTAAATTTCTGCTGCAAGGATAAATCATTATGCAAAGTTCTTACTTCTTTTGGATATTCTAAATCTATTTCTAATACATATCCTTTCTAATTCGTCACTGATATCTAAAAAATCAATTATGCATTCCACGCTCTTCTCCATAAATGTTCCGGTTAGACTAAGTACTGTAAGCATGTCCAACTGAATCAATATGACCAGCCAAATAGCAAGATACTAATTCTGATCTGCCAGTGTATCATATTCCCGAATATATGGAGTTTGCTTGACATATCTGCTGTGAAGTGCTAATTCCACCTCGTTTTGTCACTAGCACCATGCAATATTGATATTCTAGTACTTTCGTGATAGTGTAAAAATGATCAAGAATAGTTCGGAGATTAAATTAGCGAACGGGGATCATATCTTATAATGTATCTAAACAATGTATGAATTCAAACAATCATCAGTAAAATAATAAAATGTATCTCATTTTAATAATTTTGTTTCATCCTTTAAATGTTCAAAACAAATAAATTGGTCCATAGCTCTTGTGCATGTATCCTAAGTCCATTTAAATACATCTTCATTATTAAAATATAATAAAAAAATTATTTTCATTAGACACTAGTGCATTATGGAATTCTTTGTCTATTAACATTAAGGAAAAATATACCCCCTTTCATCTTAATGTTAAATATGTACAATCAAGAGAACTCAATTCTGCACATGTTCAAGTAAATTCTAGTAAAAAATTAGCAATATATGAAAAACATATTACAGTATAAATTACAATAAATCCACTTCAATATTGTTTACTTAACATCTTTTTCAATCATCACTTCTGATAGATTGTCTAAATAATATAAGTTCATCATTTAATAATGCTATAATGACCGCCCAACTACCAAATAAAATCTGACAAATAAATGACATCGTAATTTGGTAAATTACATTATAATGAATTTTGGGATTTTATTCAGTTTCAGCTATTATTCTATACGCTTAAAATATTTCCTGATTTAAGATCTTGCTAAATCTTCTTAAAACTTTTTCTACATAAATAACATTGACAGGAAGCTCTGTAACTTTAATTGCTTGATATTAAATCAATACGTTCGTTTACTTTTAAAAATCGATAGATCTTCGTTCTGAAACCTCAGAGATCGACTGCTATAGCGTAAATGTCCACAATAATATAGTTTTGAAAATTGGATAACCTCCTCATAACATCTTGAAAACAAACACTAAATCCTCGACTTCGTATACTTTATTGTGTAAAGTACCTCAACATCTGCGAACAAATTAATGTCCTACTTTAATACGTTCTGGCAATTCTATAATTCTTACTAGACACTTCAACGTAGTCCATTCATACTGGTTATGAACATTACATTTGAATTGATCTCTAATAATCTTTCTTATAAAAACAATGCTAAACAAAATCGACAAGGCAGATACCATCGCTCATTGTGAGTATAATAAAAGGCTTATTTTTTCCATTAAAATAATGTATTTTTATCCTTTGATATTAAAATAAATCAACATGTTATTTTCATAATTGATAATCTATGGTATATATATTCATTTTCAACCAACAAACAAGTTGGCTGACACATCATTTTGTTTTGTTATTATAAGCGTATAAGTGCAACCAATAAATTCTACAATCTTCCCTTTTATTTCAGACTTCATCGTACTATTGAGAAAGTTCATAACTTATGCTCCGCAATCACATATCTGGAAATACACCATGTGGACAATTTTATTGCATCCTTTATTCCGAAAATCAAGAATCTTAAATTCAAAACTTATATCTACTGATAGATAAACGAGAAAACATTAAGGTCGCAATTTAGCCACTTGTATATCAAGTTCAACAGGTTATTGATTAATCTACCATCCGAAATCTTATCTTTGTAAATTACAAACCTTGTCCTTCACGTTATTAACATTTCAGTACAATATACTCCTTTCAGACGGCAATGCTTGTCATAGATCCACTGTTG
>JABUQX010050050.1:0-12500 GCA_015478945.1 Trachelipus rathkii
ATCTATAAGTTACCACTTCCCTTCTATAATCATTATATATATATATATATATTAATCCATTCATGCAATTCCACCCACCTCCCCTCCCTCACCATTCCTCTGCAAACACTCTCCATAAACAAATGGAATAGCCACGGCGACATTACACACCCTGCCTCAATCCTCTCACCACCCCAAAAAACCTCTCACTCTCCCCTCCTAACACTCTCACACACTTTCTAGCATTTTTTTTCACCCTTAAAAGTTAGAACTTAAAAGCTTACCTATATTTTACCCCCCACTTAGTAATATATATATATATATATATATATATAATATATATATATATTATATATATACATAAGAAGATAGACACGAATGTTATACGCACTAGCACAGCATAACGAACCACGTGACACAACACAAGTACACGAAGAAGACGCGACTAGCTTACAACTGCAAGATCAAAGAAGAAGTAGCATATGACACGATATCTAAGAATCATAAAAAGAACACCACAAGACACGATAAGAGCACACGTATATAATACACCGTTAATTGCCTCTACTATGATACAAGTAATATCATCACAGACAGAAGCACAGTAAGTTAAAGTGTAAAAGAAACAGACAGTAAAGAAGTATAGAAGACCAAGCACAAGCACCACCGACACATCGAAGACGTATATCACACACACCACTAAAGTCCGCACTATTGTATACAGTAAGAAGAAGAAGAAGAAAGAAGAAGAAAGAAGAAGAAGGAGAAGAAGAAGAAGAAGACCCCCATTCTCCCCCATCGCGTAACCTCATAACTCTCAGTCAATAGTATTCTCCACCATAGCAAAGCATATGTCACATGAACCAAGAACAAGAACGTAAGGACATATAAGAGACGCAATCTATAAAGTCCCAACATTCAGGACATTCCTATCGCCTTTCACACCCGATAAAGAGGGGAAAAAGAACCGAAAGAAAACAATGAACGCTCTAAGAAAAGACCAAGTAACCTGAAGAATAAATGACGCACACATCACAAGCATATATTTAAAATAGAAACTAGTAACAAGAGACTGACCATGAGAACCAGAACAGCACCTATAAGAAGAAGAAACCAGTACCCTAGTCGACAACAAATTGAAGCCATTACTCACGAACGCATCCAGACCTAGCGGAGACTTCCCTTTTTATACACTTTAAAGTATCAAGGACGATAAAAAGATAAAGTTATCACCGTATCATTATGTATATTAGACATGAACCTCAGAACCGCCTAACGCCATCCCAAAAGTAAACACGAATCCACAAATGCCATCAGACACAAGATACGAAGAAGAAGGGAAGAAGAAGAAGAAGTCAAGTTTGCACATACAATTCCTAGCTGAGGGCCCTCCCCCTCGCGGCAAGCTTAATATGCTGCTCAATAATCCACTAAAATATGAGTGCCCCCCCCACACCTCTTTCCTCACCTATCTCTCCTCCTATCCACTCCCCAACTCCTCCCTTAATCCTCTCCCCCAACCCCGCCTTCTTCTTCCTTTTTTTATTTACTTTCTTTTCCAAGCCCCGATCCACAAAATTTTCCGTAACTTTTCTACACCATTCATCTTTTTGCTCTCCTCTTCGTCCTCTCCACCGCCCTCTTTGCTTCCACTCTACCCCTTCTATATTCCTCCCCAGACTTTCCCCTCATCTCCTACTTCCCAACCATTTCACATAAGCCTCTTTTCCCTTTTCCACCACCCTCCTTCACCTCCTCAATTTGTCCACCATTTCACTATCCCTTCCTTCTGCTTGCACCAACCCTTTTTTTCCTCCACATACCCTTCTAGCCCCTTCACATACTGCCTCTTTAAATCCATCCACTCCCCTTCACCTCCCCAATTCCCGTCCCTCTCTCACGTCCCTCCTCCTATCCTCCATACCTCTCCTAAACTTCCTCTTACACACTGTCTCCCATTTTTCCACCTTTATCACTTCTACTCTCCACTCTTTTCCCTTCCCTTTTCCCACCGCAAACCTCTCCTCCACCACCCTTAATCCAGCAACCCACCAAATAGTGATCGATATCCCTCTACTGCCTTCCCGCCCCTCTAAAAACACATTTACTTCTAATAATCTGGCCTCTATCCCGTTCCCATTTACACCACATAATCAGTTACCGCCTCCCTTCTCGGGCCGTGGACCCCCGGCCGCTCGTTTCTCACTCTTTTCTTCCATGTTTACTTATGATTTAGTTCACTTTTTTGAACCAACAGTATTCCCGCACTATATTCTTCTTTCACACACAACTCTTAACAGACTTTCTCGCATTAAAACATTCCCTCTCTCCTCCTCGCCAAATGGTCCTATTTATTCTTCATTCCCCGACCCTCCCTCCTTCCCACTTCCTGCATCTCAATCTCCCAATAGACAAATTTTATATTCATTTAAACACCCCCGCTCGAACTTTCCCAACAACTTGTTCATTTCAACTCACCTCCAAATCTTTCTCTCTCCTCCTCCCCGTCGCTCTCCATTCAACTGGTGCATATGCGCGATATAAACTTCACATTTCCCCACCAAAAAATTCACTTTTAAACCCCCATTCATCCCTCGAACTCCTCGACCTGCTGCACAACCTCTACCAGTTATCCCTTTCCAGGCCAAACACACTCTTTTATCCTCTGAAACTATTCCACCCTTGCCACTCGCCCTCCCTCAGCTCGGTTACCACATTAGTAGCGCCCTGATAATCATAACAGAACCGCTCCGTGTATTTTCCAAAGTCCATCTCTCTCTTTCCCTTCAGCTTAGTTTCAGTTAAGCACCTAGGCAAACACCATTCAACAACCTTTTTTCTTCAAACATTAACGCCCACTGCTCCTCCATCTCAAAATCCTCTGTTGTACCCCGTCTCAACGTTCATAACATCCCCACCCCTATATTTACCAAATGGAATTCATCTCTCCACCTCACCCAATCTTTTCCTTCTTTTCTATATATATATCTATCTCCACTCCGGCCTGCACGCTTTGTGGGACTGCCCCACCCTATGCACCTTCCCAACACCTAAGGCCTCCACCCGCCGCCCGCTCACGAGCAATATACCCATACAATATACAATAACAATAAAAATGGTTAAAATGTAATATAAAATATAAAAGGTTAAAACCCCCACTCTGTAATTTATACCTATTCCCACACCTCTTCCCTACATTTCTTTTTTCTTTAAGAATTTAACATAGCAAACCGTTAAAAACTTTATTTATCTATTAAAGTTATTTATTTTAAGTTATTTAAAAATTCTTTAAAATCCCCCACATATACATAACTTAAATTTTAAGCAGCAGCAACAATAACATAATTAAAATATTTAGTAAATCTTATTTATAATCGTCTCGTCTATATAGAGAACAAAACAACAAATACCCCTCTAACAGAACTAGAAGCGAGATATTAGCAAAATAAAAGATTTTATGAAATGATAGATAGTTTAAAAAATTCAAAATAATATTGATTAAAGAACTCGATTCAAATCAGCCAGAAATCGAAAATATAAAACTGGTGTCACACAAAGTTCACAAATTACAACTAAATATTCAGTTCCTCAATTTTGTTCACCAAAACTTTGCCTTCACTTTGAGAATATTAAATATAATAATGTTTACCATTCAGAGTGGAAAAACAATAATTTATGGGTGCGTTATTAGTATGTATATTTGGAGTATAGAGTGAGAGCTAGAATTACATTGGTAGCGTGTACTCTAGTATGAGAAGTACGAGAGGGAGGTGTGCGAGTGTGACATCGTGAGAGAGCGTGTCTTTGACACGATTGCCTGACTGGCGTCTATGCGAATGAGTCACTATCATGATTGCGCCATAATGATCCCGAAAATTTACCATTTTAAAAGCTATATTTTAATTTAAAGATAATCTGCCATATTGTGTCACTTTGCCACCACTAAATAGTTAAGCTCCTCGTCTTTAATTTACTTAGTAACTATACTTGCCACATTCTAACTGCCGGTCAAAGTTTAGGAAAAGTGAACTATAAGTTCTATTAGTTTCTTGAGTATAAATGATATTATGATTTTTACTATTTTTTATCAAGAAAGATACTAGTACATATATTATAATATTTATATATAATATAGTATTATAATGTAATAGCTATATAATATATAGTAAGTATATAATATATAGATAATATATTACATATAATATATGCCTATTATATTATTATTAATATACTAATATATATATAGTATAGATATTATATATTATATATAATATATATATATATATATATATAGTATATAATATAATGTATAATATTTATATTCGTAAATGGAAATTTATTTTTAATAATATATTAGAAAAATAATATCAATCAAAGAATTGATAAAAGAAAGTAAAAAATATTGGCAAGTTAAATGCAAAAGTTACTCTGCAAGTTACGCAAGCAACAAGTAACGCAAGTACAAAATGCTCAGGTCAAGCTAACAAGTACAAGTAAACCTACTGGTTTCAGCAAACTGCAAGTACAAGTACAAGTAACAAGTAATCCAAAAAATCGTAACATTTGAAGTACAATACTGACCACTCTCACCACGATACTCGAGTCGACTTAGAACCCAACCCTGAGGTATATATCACTATATATTATATTAGTATACTATATATATATATATATATAATATATATATATATATATATATATATATATATATATATATAATATATATATATGTATATTGAGATATATCTTTCAAATATTAAACATAAATTCAAGTTCCCATTAGTAATGACTTAATAAAAAAAAAAAAAAAAAAAAAAACAACATTGAATGACCACATGAAACAAGAAGATTCATTATGACATTGTGTGCAATGTGTGCCAATCGAGTAAAGGGGATGATTAAGCACTTCTTCATAAAATCCCAAATTAGCGATGCAGTGCACGTACATTCTTGTTCCCGTCAAAAAACCACACTTTACAAAACCGCAGCCGATTTGAACAACTCGAGCATTGAAAAAACACACACCGAGACGACAATAACACACCAAATACGCGCGCCACACAACACACACACACACACACACACCACACACACACACATATATAGATATATATATAATATATAGTATATTA
The DNA here is from genome assembly GCA_015478945.1 of Trachelipus rathkii. NCBI lineage: Eukaryota > Metazoa > Arthropoda > Malacostraca > Isopoda > Trachelipodidae > Trachelipus > Trachelipus rathkii. Next base: position 5,112 of record JABUQX010050050.1, read on the forward strand.
TTAAATATATATATAATATTATATATATATATATAATATATATATATATATATATAAGTAATATATATATACTAGTATATATATATATATTACTATATATATATAATATATATATATATATATATTATTATATAGTATATATATAATATATATATATATATATATAATATATATATATATATTATACTATTATATATATATAATATATATTTCATTTCAAAATTTTTTAAAAGAATAACATATTTTTCGTTATTATATTATTATTATTAATTAATTATTATATTAATTATTTTATTATTAATTATTATTATTATTATTAATTATTATTATTATTATTATATTATGTATTTTTATGACTATGTATCTTTTATGTTTGTGTGATTCAATTTTTCGTTTCCTATAGGTTCTTTTTCAGTGGGAGTCAACTGAAAAGTGTAGATTTCAGATTCCATAAAACAGTGGTAATAATTTTGAGGCAAAATATATATATATATATATATATATATATATAATATATATATTATATATATATATAAGTATATATAATATATATATAATATATATATATATATATATAATATATATATTGATAATTTCACCTCAGGTGGAAAAGGTCAGAGGTATATACGAAAAATGTCAGTTGGGAGAAACCTAACGAGAGAATTAGAAATTGTGTTTTTTAATGTAATGGGGAAAATTATGAAAGAAAGAGTGTTCTGCAATCTACCTGTAGAGTAAATGTAAGAATAAGCAATATTAAGCATATCTGTTAGGTCTGTGATCAAAGAGCTGGACAGATCTGACAGAGCTAGAGAAATAATATTGCCGCAAATTCAAGACTCCATTCTTTAAAGAATAAATATTTGAATGAAGTAACCCTAGATAGGAATAGTTCTCTCTGCAAATGTACTAACAACATCTCTGTGTAAAACAAAGGATTTGGGTGGTATGTAGAAGTTCTGAAGATGCTTCAAAGCACTTAACATCTACGTTAACATCTATGTTAACATCTATGAATTCTTGAGTCAAAATTAACTTTAGAAAGCGTCAAGAAATGCATTAACCTCTTAGGAGTCGTCATGAAATTAATGTGATTTTTATTTACTGAGTTTCCTTTGACTATTTCATCTTAATTTATGATGATGATTTCCCAACAGGCTACAGATATGTTCAAAATATATATATATTTATAAATTTATATAAAATATATATGGACACACTATATATATATATATATATATATATATATATATATATATATATATATATATATATATATATATATATATATATATATATATATAGTTTCAAAATCAAAATAGCTTAGGACGCCAATAGTAATAATATGATTACAATGCCTTAATTAAAAGAGACTAGTGGATTCCTTTTGAATAGAAGAAAATTAAGTTCTTAGATATTTATCATAAATTTATTAAAGAATGGTAGCAAAAACATGGTTAACAGGAATGGCATCAAAAATGTCGTCAATATTATAAATAATTCCTCTTGGTTCCGATATGTTGACGACATTTTTGCAGCCATTCCTGTTAACACCAATCCAAACGATATTCTCAATCATATCAACAACATCCACCCTAACATTAAATTTACCTTTGAGCTTGCCAACAACAACTCCCTTCCTTTTTTAGATGCTCTCTTGACCTGGTCCCCTCATAATCACATACAATTCTCCATCTACAGAAAACCTACTGCCAACCCTAATTATATTCACTGGTTCTCTTCCCACTCTCTAAACACTAAAATTGGCACTTTATCTTCTCTTTTCCTTAGAGCACTCAGGATTTGTTCCCCCCTCCAATTGCAATCCGAATTTAACTTAATTTCTTCAACTTTTCGTAAATTATCTTATCCACACCACATCATTAATAATGCCCTCCGTAAAGCAAAGAACGCTTTTACAACTAATGAATCCAAGAAACAGAGACAACACACAGTCGGCACACTTCATCTCCATCTACCCACCACAATCTCACAACATGTGTACAAAAATCCTACCCAAATCTATCCGTTGGTTTCTTCCTTGCAATGTACTTCCTTCAAAAAAAATTTTCAAACCCCCTACTCACACTTTCAATAACATTTCCCAATGTGTGTACAAAATCCCTGGTGCCATGGAGAACCACATGAAAATTTTCGCCCGGACGCAATTATCAATATAAATTGACCTTCTAACAAGATAACCTAGATCTGCCCTTACCCTTCATAGTTCCACACATAATGCATAACATAAACATGTAAACCACATGACACCCATATATTCACATTGACAGTCTACAACTTAAAAACTTTCTGAATCCTATTGCATAACAAATTTAACAATTACAATATACAAAGAAAAGACTCAAACATAGATCCCATCATAAACAACATTCTGCACTCCTCACCTTTTTTCAAAAAACTTAAAACCAAACTTTTGTAAATTAATTTTCATAATTTTATATTTTTTATTTTATATTTTCATTATTATTTAATTTAGTTGATGTATAACAGCAGCTGAAGGAGGGCCTAGAATTAAGGTCGAAAGCTTTTGCTACCATTCTTTAATAAATTTATGATAAATATCTAAGAACTTAATTTTCTTCTATTCAAAAGGAATCCACTAGTCTCTTTTAATTAAGGCATTGTAATCATATATATATATATATATATATATTTATTACATACTCAAGTGAAAATATATTTTATATATATATATATATATATATATATATATATATATATATATATATATAATATATATATATATATAAAGAATGTTGAGAAATCACACTCATAAACTGAGATGAAAGTATATTTTAAAGCAGGATGGAATAAGAACAATGAATGGGTTATTTTGGCATGCGCCGATGATATAACTTTTTGGAATGTAAAAGAGGAGGACCTGGAGGAGGGACTCGAAAGGTGGACTGTGTGCTTCGAGGAGATAGGCCTGATAACAAAAAAGAAGACGGTGGTTATGAGAGTAAATAAATAGAGAGAAAGATAAGGTTTAAATATCCAGGTAGATGGTAGTAACATAAAAGGGCTTAAAAGTTTTAAGTATTTAGGAAGTGTGTTCGGAAATAGGGAATGAGTATTGGAAAATATCACCGAAAGGATAGGAAAATACGGAAGGGGTGTGAACGCTTTCTATCCTTTGCCGAAGGATCAAAATGTGCCCCTGCAGGCGAAAAGAATCAATTTTGAGAATATTTTGACGCCCATATTGATGCATGGTGAGAAGAGTTGGACGACCAATACAATTACAAGAAGCAGAATACAAGCAGCGGAGATGAAGCCCTTGAGGGAAATGCGGGAAAAGAAGCAGAAGATATAGAGTGAGAATGAAACATATAAGAGAGAGAGAGAGAGATAGAGAGAGAGAGAGAGAGAGAGAGAGAGAGAGAGAGAGAGAGAGAGAGAGAGCTCATGGGTTATGTGCGATGAGAAATAAGAAAGAAAAGGCCCAACTGAGATGGCTGGAACATCTGGAGAGGAGGGGGGTGGAGGAGAGAGTGGCGAGGAGGTCTTGTGAGTGGAGGTCTGTTAGCAGGAAACCGATGACCGAAGGGAAGGCCGAGAAGAAGGTGGAGAGACGAAGTGGAGGAGGTGCTGGAATGGCATTACTTCTCGAACTTCGGGGAAATGAGAAGAAATAGTGAATTCGCAGATAGATACGGATAGAGAAGGAGGTTACTCGGACTGGCAGGCAGATAAATATTTTTCTTGGAACAGAAGTAATTAGTAAATTTAATATATAGTAATTATATATAATATATATATATAAATATATTATATATATTATATATATATATTATATTATATATTATGATATATATATATATATAATATATTATATATATATATAAGAGTTTCGAGCTTGTTCATGGTTGTAATCAATCGCATAGCATATAGAATTTTTTTTTTTTTTTTTTTTTTTTTTTTTTTTTTTTACAGGGTTGTCCACCGCCCAACCACTCACGGGAAGAGCCCTATTCAAGGAGGGGGTGTTTGCAGCGCGGGCTCAAGAAGTCAACAGGGACTTAAAGTAAATTACGCAAGATGAGAAACAGACGCAGGCCTTTGAAGTGGGGGAGATTAAAATTCAGCAGAAACACAGAAGATGGAAAAGAAATTCCACAGAACAGATGTGGCAGAAAGAAGGAAGCACCCAGCGAACTAGCCTGGAGTTACCCCACATCAACACAAAACTGCATGTTGCGATCAGCACCCTAGTGGCTATCAAGGGCGACGTAAAGGTGAGGTACGCGAGTGATAAGCTCCCTCGAGCACCCTGCCGCTGCGGTACCTATAAGAAAAGAGATAAAGCACCAACAGCGCCTCGCAAAGATAGAGGGGGTCCAAAGGGAACTGGACAAGTACAGAACAGTTTATAACCTTTTGGCCTTTTGACTCGACGCTATCCAAAAGCCGGGTGAAACCAGAGCCCCCAGATATGAAAACAGCAGAACTCCATACAAGGGCAGATGAGATCCTTGTATAGCTGGAGCAACTAAGAAGGAGGAAAAAAAAGTCTCGCAGTCTAAACAGAACTCCAGTTTCTTTGAGGCGCCTAGCAACCGTTTTGTGATGTGAGGTGTTCCAAGACATTTTTTGTTTTTGTTAAGGCAAGGATGTTTATATTGTCAACAGGGAGAGACGAGAGAACCGTCGAAAGAGATAGGAAAGTTAAACGGTGTCTTAGAGAGGGAGATTTGTGAGGAGTTGAGTTTTTTAAAGAATTGAATTTCACAAGGGTTAGACGACCCCCCCCACCCGGAAATCTTATCCAGATCAGCGAGATAGAATCGGAAAAAATTAAGACGAGAGGCAATTCTAGAAGTAAAAGAAGGAGGAGAATTGAAATGAGTTGAAGATGAAGGGTCGAATCATCGGCTATGAAGTGATAGAGTTAGATGTGGAGGTGAGAAGATCATTAAATAAAAGTAGGAATACAGTAGGAAGATAAGACAGAACCCTGAGGAACACCACTATTGACAGAAAAGGATGAAGAAGTTGCGCCCATCAACAACAGCCGATATTTGAGCGATTTGAAAGAAAGCTAGACAAAGTAAGCAAAGAAAGGGAGGAAACCCAAAGGAGGGGAGCTTGGCAGAGCAGTGACGCGTGCCATACCCGGTCAAATGCTTTGGATATGTCAAGCGCCACCGCACGCAAGTCTCCCTGTAATTCTAAGGGCGGAAAACCATAAATGCAGTAAGATAGGAAAGTATATTCACGTCAGTAGACCTCGAGCGCTGAAAGCCGTTACTGGCGATCGGAAAGAAGTGAAAATGAGATTCCAGATGATCTAAGAAATTAGGGGTTGAGAAGAGTTTCAAAGATCTTAGATAGAATAATAGAGTAAGAGCTATAGGGCGATAGTTAGAAGGGTCAGAGCGGCTTCCTTTTTCGGAATAGGTTGGACATGTGCTTGCGGGCTTCCAACACTGAGGGAAAGTGCTAGTATTGAGACATAGAGATATAGTTGAACGAGGGGCGGGGACAGCAACGGAAGCACACTCCCTCAGAAACTCGGGAGGAGCAACTCCGGGCCACCCGCCTACTAACGCGTTCGTAGATTCAAGGAGCCCATGCACCCGATCGAATGTAATCACAGGCAAGGCATAGGAAACTGAGAGGAGAAGGAGGAGGATGAGGAATGCCAGAATCGTCCAGGGTGAGTTAGAGGAAAAAATAGTAGGCCGAAGAGATTGGCTTTTCAGTTGGCAGAATTAGCACAGAACCATCAGAGCGAGATAAGAGGAGGAATAGACAGATTGACAGAAGTTGGTTAGAGGATGTTTTTGGCAAGAGGCGCAGAAAGATTTAATCAAGTGAGGAGACCAAGGAGGTTAGCGCACTTTCGTTGATGAAAGCCCGCTTTGCTCGTCGAAGAGTAACTCCCCTGCAACGATTTCTAGTAGAATGAAATTAGAGCAAATAGAGTTGATATGATGAAACGAGTAATGTTTTTCCACGTCCCGATACGCTGAGGACTGTTCTAGCCTGGGTATGCTCGCTAGAGAAAAGCCGATGTCGAACATGGATTTATGAGGAGAGAAAGATTTAGTCGAAGAAGGAATGAACCTGCTCATCCATCACGATTACAGCTCCGCACTTTATCGCGAGAGTTGAAGTCGTCACGCGAGAGACAAAGCATGCATTCCAATTATAGTTAGCGGAGAAGCAATGCCCCCCAATTGGCCCGATCAAAGTGCCAGAAAAACGCGTAGGGCAGGATGGAGCTGTTGGGAGAGAAAGTATTAAAAATTAAGAAGATATAAGGTTGTGGTCAGATTTACAAATAGGGAGCGAAGGTGGTGTATTATAGAGATAAGGACTAGTGGTGAAATATAGGTCAAGTGTGTTTCAAGAATTGGTTGGGACGATCCGGGAAATATGTGGTGGGTTCTTAAATTAGCTGCTCCAGATTCGTTGAGAATGCAAATGATGTCGTCTCCTGCTCCGCACTAAATCAGTATGAGAAGGACCCCAACCATTCAGTGTTGTGTACTTTGAAATTCCCAAAAATAGAGGACCTCAGTATTTGGATGAGAAGATATAGACAGTCCCGTGAGAAGTAGTAAGGTATTCAAAAAAGGCGTGAAAATCTATTCTGTTAGGAGAACAGTAGCAGAAGCCCAAGATTATTGTAAGTAGAAGGAAGAAAGATTTAAGCCATAGAACATCGAAGTTTAGGAGATTCGAGAATCTCGAGACGTGTTACAGGAGTGTTGAATCGTTAACGATAGGCACATGACCTCCACCCTTTAGACCCGAACAATTATGAAATGAAGTTTGTCGTTTGGCATATTAAAAACGAGTTAGAGGATGAATTCTAAGCCATCTGGGTCTCAGACAGGAGCAAAAGGTTAGAGTTAGAGTTAGAGAGGTGGTGTTCCACGGATGCAGAAGTTAGATTGCAAGCCACGGAAATGTTGTAAAAGGTCGAGTAGTAACCCGCGCGCTGTGCAGAAGCTGCGCATCTTGTATTGCACATCAACACCAGCAAAAACAAACAGCACAAAAAAAAAAAAATAAAAACGTTTTATCTAAATAAATATTAACACACTAAACTAAAATTTAAAAACCGTAAATATTAAAAAGCGTAAATCGATTTATATGTAAAATAATGTAAAAATATGAAAAAGTCTTCAAAGTTAATAACACTAACGTTTCTCCGGTTGACCTTAAAACAAATTCACGAATAAAAAAAGTAAATAAAATGATTTAACATTAAAACCCTAAATTTTAAAAGTTAAAGTACCAAAATAATAAAAATCTAATTTAAAACACTGTGAAGACGAAATTCAAAATTCACAAACAGTGTTAACTTTAAAATAAACCTACGAGCACAATTACTAAAGAAAAGAAAAAGTTAAAACT
>JABUQX010050051.1:0-10000 GCA_015478945.1 Trachelipus rathkii
GGCTACTCATAAGCGGTCTAGTGCTCATATATATAAATTATTAAAATATCATTTATTATATAAAATATAATCATATTAATATTAAATATTCATCTATTAATAATTCAAATAAATATAAATTAATATAATAATATTAATATTATATATATATATTAAACTATAATTAATAATATATATAATATAATATATTAAATATAATTATATAATAATTAAATTCATTTTCCCCTTTAATAATATATAATACTATTATATAAATGAATTACATTTAATAACATAATTTTTTATAGATAAATTTGAAAATAACACTTCGAAATTTAATGATAAGAATATTTATTATACTTACATTAATAGATAATTATTAGTATTAGAAAAATCCTGTGCCTACCCCCAAGTGTATTCTTAGCATTGGCCGACATACTGGCAGCTGGTAGATATGAATAAAAGATTATATACTATCATTCGTATTGAATATGCTCTATCGTTGTAAAACTGCTAAACATTCAGAACAATCTTAGCCCTATACGATCTATAAGATTATATATATACTGATAATATCTATACCATATATAAACTTGAATTCCAACATAATTATAATCTGTTAAAGTTAAAATAAAAACCTATAATTATTTAGCTATTTATTATAATTAATAATTACTATAAAACGGTAACAGTATATTGGGCCACTTCCAGTTTAATCGGGAATTGTGTAGTTTGATTTTGAAGGGTCGAACATACGCACTAAGTCTATAAATTCCAGGTATAAAAAATAAAATATAGATAAGGCAGGGTAGTCGCATTACTTATGCCTTAACTATTGATATCTAAAAAAGATTCGAAACGTAAATCTTTCATTCTTTATTAACGAATACATTTTATTAACACATTACAAAATACAAGATGGAAAGTATGTCCTAATTTGATTTTGTCCATTCGTAGTCGACAATATACTAGGTTCTAAAGCAGCTGATTTAATAGTGGAATATAATTGCTACAGATTTATATCTTATCGTCCCTCTTATCTTAAGTCTATCACAACATATCTACCAGGAGAATATGGAAGGGCAAAAATTCAAAAAGCTCGAAAAGTTTATATAATAAATGGTAGCACTCTATCCGAGGATGGAAGAGTGTGGACATTGGAAAATGATCAGTCAGAAAATAATAACGCGGGTTAGATAATTACGGAGATACAGAAATACAATCTTGGGATAGTAAACTAATGTGGTAATGCTAATTTTGGATTCACTAGGCAAGACACACTATGAAAACGTAACTATAACAACGCCTTCATCTTCCATGATGCTATTGATCTCACTACTACAGTGCGAAACACTCACGTAAGAACTATATATGTAGGTATATATAGAATATAGTATATACATATAATAAATATTATATATTATATTTATTTTATTAATTATAATATATTTTATATTATCATTAATATTATTTTTATTTTATCATATCTATATATATAATGATTCGTCTAAAGATTATAATAGTATTTTATATAATAAATAATTATATGTAATTTATACTATATATAATAAAATGGACATTTATAATACTTAGATAGATAGGACAGGATATGGGTTTGCGGCAATTTCGCTGGGTTTAAGATACTAGGTTAGGTTTGGGCTTGCGGTTTATCGGAATATTACATTTTAATCTCGTTATAACTAGCTACATAATTAATTGGGAAATATCATACCATTTTTTCTTATGTGATATTTAGGTTGTTCTAAGGGGTTCAAACACTTTTCTAAAGTAAGCCTAAATATTATATACTATATATAATATGGTATTATATATCGTATCAGTAATTGAAAAGGAGTAGAAATTGCACAAATATATATTAGTTTTTGTCACTTATATAATATTATATATATATATTATATTATATATATTTATATATAGAATATATTATATATATGCATATAATAAAATAAAATATATTATAATTTACAGGATAGGTATCGGGGTTAAACGGGGGTATATGCTGATGAGTAACATTCTTTCTTTGTTTATATAGTTGTGGAATCTTTAATGAATATTGACAAAAAATAAAAAATCAAATCAAAGAATTATAAAGAATGAATTGTTTTAATATATACTCATAAGAAACCCTATGAAGAAATATAAAGCTACACAAAATAATTGACTATTAAAGTAATCTAAATTGTACAACCAAACAAAAATGAAAGCTTTAAATGCTTTGGCGTGGCCTATTTAACTTGTCACTTAAGTACGGTAGCAGTGAATATACAGTAGGACTATATACTATTTTAGCTATAGTCTCTGCATATGAATAATTAGTACAGGCTGGCCTATCTGTCCGTCTTTGGCGTTGCTATAAATTGGGGCTATTTTTTTTTAAATAAGCGTTGGAAACCTTTTACAGCGTAGTCACAATTTTAATTATCAAGTGCAGTTGTATAAATATTATACTATATAATTTAAACTCGTATATATAGATAGGTAGCATTTGAAGTAGTTGTTTATATTTATTATTATCTATATAATATATAAATATATCTACACTGGTATATATATTATTTGATAGTATAATTAATCTGTAATAGTACCTCACTTAATATAAGGTTAGTTTATCGTTATACTTAATGCAGATTAATTATAGTAATATTATTGTGAGAGATTAAAAGAAGTTGACCTCGCAATGATATTAACACCTAGATATCGGGTATTATAGCAGATACTAATAATATAGGAATAAGGTTTGATTTTAGGAAAATTATATACATATATATATATATTACAGTATATATAGTTCATTAGTATCAGTAAAGGAATGTCTGAAATAATTAATGTGAGTTTGGCAGAGGGATATGTATATTATACCATATATTATAAATAATAATAAATTTTTTCATATAATAAACGAATTAATTATTATATTATCAAATTTTAAACTTTCTTAAGAGATACATAGGACAAAAAGAAACTAATAAAATATTTAGGGATATAGTGTTTATTAAAAAAATATGGTTATTAAAATAATAATGAATTTTAATTTTTAACATATAAAGTATAATTCTTTAAAGAGAGTATGACACCGAAAGGGATGCAAAAGAAGATACGGGGATCTAATATCGGGCTCCCCTGGGGGACGACGGGGGGGGGGATTCGTCGTGTCCGTCTGGTACCCACGTCTGGGCTGTCGAAGCACTCAAATAACATCACACAAAAGAATTTAATACGCTGGAACTTCCAATATGTTATTAGCATATATTAAAAAATCTCTTTTTCATTATAGGGTTTCATTAGTCGCGCATGCATTGATAGATGTTATTAGTTTTATTAATTGTAGACCAGAATAATTCTTAGTTTTGGGAAATTTAAAATAAAAAGAAAAAAGATATAACAGTAAAATTATACATCTGCTGTATGATTCATATAATGTTGATTAAGTTTTCGTTGTACCTTATCTTTGTTTTAGAAGATCATGCGGGTACTTTCTTTATAGTTGGATATATATATATATCTATTAATATATATATAGTATATTAATATTAATATATATAGTATCTTAATAAACTCCAATAATAAACATTATTATATATACATCCTATAATAATATAACATAATCAGTAATCATAGTTAATAGCTTAGGATGAAATTCATTCCTGAATGTAGCGATTAGACTAGATATTATGAACGAAACGTCATTAATTCTTTCCCTTTTAGTACTCCGTTATTAGGGTAAGTTGTACGTAATATAATAGTACAATTATAATAGCAGGAATCCTAATGATTATATATATATAATATATTATATATTATAATATATTTATATAACTATAATATATATTTATATATATATATATATTATATATATTATTTTTATATTATATAATATATAATATATATATATATTTTAATAGTATTCAATATAATATAATATATTATATATATATTTATATTATTAATATATATATATATATATATTAATATTATATATAGTCAGCAGGGTATAAATTATAGGGGATATTTACGTTGAGTCGGATGGGGGTCACAATATAATATATTATATAAAACTCATAGAGCTTTCGAGATATGGGTGGAGGAGTAATATGTGTGCATATTATTCTTCATACTTTTATCTATGTTCTGATCCACCTTCAGATACGTTTATTGAGGTAATATTTAGGTTAGATTTGCTATATGCTACTATTTAGGCTAATAAATATAAATATAACTCTAGGTATTTTATACTGCGTAGGCCTGGCCAGTACCAGCTGAGATTCTTAGTGTTTAGGTACTCTATTGGACACTATAATATACAAGGACCTTTTTACTAGCGATGGGTTTACACTGTGTACAGTTCGTTAGTTATTTCTTAAATAAAAGGAGCTAGATAATACCTTTATTGAGGTTGGAAACATTTATTTGAATGAATATAGAAAAGTGAGAGAAGGTATCATTTATATAAAGTAGAAAAACGACTTTATAATTATGTATACTATAATATAACCATGCTAATATTTATACCTTGGCTTTATATACCTTATACACTGTGATTATCGAACCACACACTCTCACTTCGTGTTGGTAAGCAGTAAAGCTTGTTTGACTTCTACTTTTAGCTCTCATCGTGGTCAATTGTTGTGCTGATTAACTAACGCTGTCTATTACAAGAATAAGAAGGGTGTGGGGTTCATAATAAATCCGCGAGCCAAGGTTAGTCGTAAAGAGAGGAAAGATTTCATGAGGTATCTGAAAAACTATTATAATATTATTAAAGGATATTAAGAAATAGGATATCATAATTGTTATGAGAATTACTGTGGGTAAAATTTAATTTTTGAAGTGATAATATAAAAATAAATACTTACAATATATAGACTATACAGGGTATAAAGGAATCATTATTTGGAATACTCCTTAGTTAAATAATTTTTAGGTACAGTATATGATATATAGTAAGATAAAAAAAATTAGGGGATACTAATTCTTATTTTATTTATTTATAGATGTAGAGCTGGGAGGCCGTGAGTGAGGACAGATTATAATTATATATATATATAAATATATTAAATATTATATTAATATATATATAATACTATTATAATATATTTATATATATATAATAATATATAAATAATCTTATAAATATATGTATATATATTATATATATTAATTATATATATATATATATATTATATATATTAATTATATATAAATATATATAATTAATATACGGTAAATATATATATATATTTATATATATATATATATATAATATATATAATATATAATAATATAATTATAATATATATATACTATTATATATTTGAAAAGGATTACCACGGCAATGTAGGGGCCGGCAGATGGGAACAAGGGGGGGGGGGTTTTCCCATACCACGAGGGGAGGGCGGAGGAACCCCTGCGAACCAAATACCAAGAGCGGTGTACTTCAATTTCTGGTAGACGAGCAGCCTAAGGAGAGATAGTTACCTTTTTATTCAATAGGCCTTATACTCTACTTATATCTTAAATATAGATTAATATGTAGTTTTATTTGGAAAATGTTTCATTTATCACATTTATGTTCCATTTTATTCGTTTATATATTTAAAAGTATAAGAAAATTTAAACATTTATGGATGAAAATTACCTGTTATCAATCTATTTCTACACTACTCCAGATAGGTACACAAGATTGATCAGTTATGGTTTAGTATACTACTCAATAGGATTAATTAAATCGTAATTACTTATCCCTAAATGAAGTTATTTAATACAATAATTTATTTACACACACCTGTGACTTGTGATTAGGATATCTTATCGTGTGTTAATAACTTTACTCCTTTAATCACGCTTAGGAACTTGCTCAGATTGATGTCAGTATAATATATAGGTATGATATGACGTTAAGATTATTTATCATAGTAGTAGTATATATATATATAGCGATGTATTATTGTTAGGTATAGTATATACTAATTTTGGCTTTGTAATTTTTGGATGCCTCACTTAGCTAGAGAAGGGGTACTTGAATGACGGATGCGGGCATCCGTCGTAACTTTAGAACTCACATATAATATTAGAGCCTTAAACTCTATTTTAAGATGACGCTATTTATTGATACTTTATTAGCCATTATTTGACTATTGACTGACCTTTACTATATATATAGACCTTCAATGTCAACTATTATTTTTGAGACTTTTGATTTTTGGCTCATTTGCACACGGTTGCGAGAGCACCGTGATAGTATGTATAGCGTATTGCCTCAGAGGCAACTTACCTTTTTACTCCGGTGCTGGGGCATACCCCGGTTATCATCTCATACGACCACTCGTATGTGGCTGACTCTCATATCAGGAGATTTCATCATATATGAATACTCCGTAAAATTCTCTTTTTTGTGTCTTGTTATGCGAATATTATGTGGAGTCATAATGTGAGAAGTCAATTGGACTGAAACGTCCATTTGCATATAAGTCTATGATAATAATATTGGTACAAGTTCTTATTAATATATAGGAACATAAATTAATTATGGGATTAATTGCTATTTTTGTGTGGACAAATCTAGTTTTGTAAAAGCTGGATATAAACGATAGACTCTGCGGTCTTCTCACGAAATAGGTGGAAGAATTTGAAGGAAACTACATAGTTACGGCCGGAGTTACAATTAATTATTTTCTGCTATTAAAGAAACGTAATAGTCGCTTAATTTGGTTATATAGTGATCGGGTAATTGAATATAATAGGGTATATATAATGGTATATGAGGTGTATATGGATATGTGATATAGTGATGAGTTTTATTTGTGCTTAACATTGTAAAATAATATATATAGAGGTTCTATTACGTAGTGATATCTATAGACCTGTTTATTATATATACTATACGGATATTACTGATTACCTTATAACATTTATTTATCCTCATCCTATTATATTAAGCGGTCGCATCTGCCTAACACAAACACACAACACACACACACACACACACACTAAATATATATATATATTAATATTAATAATAAATAATATAAGAATCAATCAATCAATAATAATAATAATAATATAATAATAATAATAATATAATATAAATCATAATAATAATAATAATAATAATAATAATAATAATAATAAATATAATAATAATAATAATAAATAATTAGACACATATTAATGTGAAGAAATACACTCACGTCCATTAAGATTATTTTATATTTTCTGAATGCAGTTGATCAACAACAGCAGGTTAAATTCCGCCGAAGTCTAAGCTAAGCCTTAGATCGTATGGGTGAAGATCACGCTTTTATTTGATCCATGTACTGAACATGCTCGCAAGATAACTTCGGTTAGGCATACTTGTAATTTTATACACTCAATACGGCACTACTACTATTCATATAAAGGCACTTTTATATATATATATACTACAATATAGATATAATATATATATATATATAAAATACACGCACACCGGCTATAGGATCTATTTATGTAATATATATTTATCAACTATATACATTATTCCACTATCTACTTATATAATATAACATTATATATATATACTATATATAATTATACACACTACTCACACTAATACCGAACATACCTAATATTTAATTTTATAAGTCAACTATTTAACACTATTGAATCTTTATATATCAAACTATATGTTTTCACTTATTAACACAATAATTACACCATATATATATTGCATATACTTATATAAACTTTACATTTACACATAGGGTAACACTTATTACAATTTACCATTAGATAATCATATATATTCTATATATGAACACTTTATATATCACTATGTTTTATATACTAAATTTATTATAAAGCAAATAATCTATTAGAACATTACATTAACTATAATTATTATATACTATATATATACTATACATGATAATATAATATACTATATATCATACTTATAATATATTTTATATTTACTATATATATACTAATTTATGATACTAGTAAAAAAATTAAGTTTAATTAGGTATTAAAATTAATATTAAATTTAAAAGTTTTAAAATATTAACCATAAGGTTTTCATAAATATTTTGTTAACATTAAAATTTTTTTAAATATTAATTTTTAACTACTATCTAGAGTATATCTACATAATACATACATTGGATGAAAGTAAACGGCACGACCGCGCAGAATGTTATTGTCCGCGCAACAAGATCTAGCGTATTACGTGAATAATCTAAATCTTTAGTGGATGTGAGAGATGTACAGTCTTGGATTAGTAGAGATTTGCATGAGCGGTATGTTAGCAGTGGTTCAGTAATGTATTAATGTGAGTAATAACTATGATTGAATGGCAGGATATTCAGAATCTGATTAGAGTAAACTCAACTGGGTTTACCAGGATGTGACAACCTCAGGGCGAGGTTGTGTGATGAAGATTGATAAAATGATAATGACGATTGAGAGTTAGATAAAAAATTTGTGTAAGAAAGGCGTAAATGAGAGAATAGAAAAGTGCATTGAAGATTATGGCTTCGGTCATCGTGGAAAAGGATAGATGATTATAGATGGATATAAAACGACGAGGTTATGTATAGAGAGTTTATGACTAGGGAGTGGTGTGTCTTTGGAATTTTATTGATCGTTGAGCTGAGGAGACGAAGGAGAAAATGGTAGATTGGTCATGGCAGGTATAGAAAATGCTGAGGAGAAAGAAATGGTTGAGGTGTGCGACATTATAGGCTAGCGAGAAAGGCGCTAATAGGGTGAATGGTTGGGTTTGTAGAGATAGTGTATGGGATTGTGGGATAGAATTTGCCCAGGGGTGACCGCATTTTTCGGACAAGGAGCTCGTCGCTCTTAGTCCTAAGGGCCTGTCGAAAACCTTTAGGGTTGATCCTTTTTGTCATGGACTGCCGCTAGTTCTTCAGGCGTGAACTGCATATAATGCTTAGGACTTATCTTTGGCTAATCCTTTGAGGTCATTTTCTTTTACTACTTTTTCTGTTCCAGGGTTTTTAATTTGATAGAGGTCACAGCATAGGGAACACAAAATGGTGATATAGAGGGTTATTTAATGATTGAATAATTATTAATAATAATAATAAATAATATTATATATATATGATATAGTAGATATAATCTTTTCAAAACGGGTGTTAGTTATTTAAAAGGAATCGTATTTCTATAATAAAATAACTATTATTTAATGATCATAATAATAATAATATATTTAAATAATAATAATAATATAATTAATCAAATATAATTATAATTATAATATATTTATATACTCTATGTCAGAAATAAACACTTAAAGATGTAATTAGGCACTAAAGTTCTATATTACAAACCAACAGGTAATTTGATGTAATAGCATCTATTCGATCGTGGACTATCTATGTAATCTGTTCTTCAAGAGTGTTGTCATGCACCATTCGATAGCTGAAATCTACGACGCAATAGAAGTTTGTAGAAAGAACTTGTATAAATAACTCGTATACGATATGCGGAAATCTTTTCTCATTCTTTTTATATAATTATTTGATATAAGAATAAGATATGTATTATATAAATGAAAGATTATGAAATAATGAAATAATGAATATATTTTATAATGAATATATTGAATTTTTAAACATGAAATATATAGAAAAAAATATTATAATCTTGAAAGGAAGCAAATGAAAAAGAATTGTAATAATATATTGAACAAGAAATAAGGAGATAATATTATAATTGAAATATTAATGAAAATAAAGAAATATTAATTTGATTTACGCTAAACTGTAATCTTTAGGGACAATGAAAATATTTATTTAATATGATTTATATTAATGGGACCTATGTAAGAAGTTTAGTATAACAAATGTTAATAGAAAAATAAATTTTGTTGAAATGGTTAACACTTAAAATTTTTTAAAATAATGAATTATAAATTCCAAAATTGATCTTTATATTAATATGTAAAAATAATTTCGTATTACCTTTTAATATATTAGTTATTATAACTAATTGAAGACTA
>JABUQX010050051.1:12500-34762 GCA_015478945.1 Trachelipus rathkii
ATTATTATTATTATTCTTATGTATTATTATTTTTATTTTTATTTTTATTATTATTATTATTATTATCTATTATTATTATTTATTATTACTTGATTATTATTTATTATTATTATTATTATTATTATTATTATTATTATTATTATTATTATTATTATTATTATTATTATTATTATTATTATTATTATTATTATTTAATGTTCTTTCTTTGTTATCAAGAGAAAATAAAAAGTTAAATTTTGGAAATATTTCCGATAAATTTAAAAATTCTCTAAATTGAAGAGCTGTTTGAAAGGTATTACAAAAGCTAGAATAAATTTTTAAAATCAATTGAAAATTAAATTAAATTGAAATAATTGAAAAGCTTACCTAAAGCATTGGAATTCTCAAGATGAACAGAATGAGTGTTGCCATCATCATCTTCAATGTTAAGGTAATAGGGATAAGCTCCGTATAAATTATCATCACTCTGAATGTAAATATTATATATATATATATATATATATATATATATATATATATATATATATATATTATATATATATATTAATATATATATAATAAAGTATATTAAATATATATATATATATTCTATTTATATTTAATATATATTTATATAATTTATGTAATATATATATATATCATATATATATATATATATATTATATATATATTATATATAATATATATAATATATATTATATATAATATATCATATATATTATATATATATTATATTTATATACTATATATATATATATATATAATATATATCATATACTATATATATTATATTTATATTATATAATATATCTATATATATTATATATATATATATATATATATATATATATATACTTTATATATATATATATATTATATATATATTATTATATAATATATTAAGAATGCATTTAAAATCCATTTGAAATTTAATCAAAAGCACAATATAATTTATTATAGTTACTTTAAAAACTATTTGCATAAATTCACGTTAATTTTATTACATTGATTTACTATATTTAAAAAAATAATAGAATAAAAGTCAAACCAGGAAAATGGCCAAAAGATTGCGTATCTAGTTTGATATAAATAAACTTTAATTATTTGACCAACTGTTTTCAAGATCACTTGCAACAAATTTGCAACACACTTGCCACACACTTGCAACACACTTGCAACAAACTAGCGCCAAATTTTGTTCTGTCTTCATTTTAACTAAGTTATTTTAAAAATTATCCCCTAATTTATTACTTACACCAGGATAAGGGCCTCGATCCCTTGTGAACAGAGAGTTTGTTGTCCTCTGCTCAAAGCTTCTTAATAATGACGAGTGACATAATTCTCCAATACCATAAAAGTAAGAAGACGCCAAACTAGTTGTTAGTTGAATAAATTGATCTTCAAAAGTTAGAGGACCTTTTGTACTAAAACTGAAATTAAATATATATATATATATATATATATATATATATAAATTAAAATTTTATAATTAAAAAATATATTAAATTTAAATTTAAATTATAATAATATATATATATATATATAAATATTATTTATTATATATATATATTATATTATATATATATATATCTTAATATATATATATATTTATATATATTATATATTAATAAGATGTAAAGCTAGCATCTTAAAGCTATTTTTTACCAATATAAATCTTGATTAGTAGGAAAGTAGGCTAGCATAGCTTTAAATTCCTTTAATAAAATTATTTTATTCAAAATATTAGCATTTTATGAACAGTAAAAATAATAGCCTCCGTTGAAAAAGATGATGCATTCAAAAGTTATCTAAAAATTTTATTAGAGGTATTTTTAAAATCCCATTTCTTATAAAAAACTTTTTACAAACAGCGACAATTCTGCTCCCTGGTGGCAAATAGGGCAAAACTAACAAAAACCGTCTTCTTTCCCCTTTGGGGTTAGATTTTGTTTGATTATCTCACAAATGGCAAACTTCAATAAGTGCATTCTTATATTACGTGTTATCAAATGTGTTTACTTCGTCATTATATAACCACCATAACTATTATTATTATTATCATTACATTATTTATTATTATTATTATTATTATTATTATTATTATTATTATTATTATTATTATTATTATTATTATTATTATTATTATTATTATTATTATTATTATTATTATTATATTATTTATTATTATTATTATTATTATTATCTATAAGTATTATTATCCACACAGAGAAAAATCTAAAAATTTCTTTTATGTATGGCAATTATAAAGGCTTTTAATTTTCGTTTCTTCTGGTACCATGAGTATCAATGTGTAGGGTTAACATTGGGTACATGATACTGTGAAAGTACATGGTACCTGGGGCACAAGGTACATGTATTTATGAATTACATGGTACAGATCACCCTCTAGCCGACAATCCACCCACACCCCCGGCCGTCGCCCAAACATACACTGACAGTATGATACATGGTACACGGTATATTGGTACATGTACTTGGTACATGATATATGGGTACATGGTACATGGGTACATACTATATGGTACATGGTACATGGGAATAGTACATGGTACATAGTACATGGTACATAGAATGTTTCATATTATAAACCAATTTATAAAATTAAATTATTTCTTAGCTATTAAATAATTAGCAATTATATTTTTCTTATAAATTGTTATTATTTAATCGCGTAAAAAAAAAATAATATTATAGTTTAGGCGTCAGTTCTTTTATAATTTAAATGAAAACTTTCAAAAATTCTTAAATTTTTACAGCTTAATAATCGATAAAGTTGAAACTGAGATTCT
The DNA here is from genome assembly GCA_015478945.1 of Trachelipus rathkii. Classification (NCBI taxonomy): domain Eukaryota; kingdom Metazoa; phylum Arthropoda; class Malacostraca; order Isopoda; family Trachelipodidae; genus Trachelipus; species Trachelipus rathkii. The sequence continues at coordinate 15,311 of JABUQX010050051.1, forward strand.
AACATTGAGTTGTATCACACAAAACAAGAACATACCTCACCACACTTACGTAACGTTTTCCTAATACCACACGAAAACACACATACACACAACACACCACACACAACACACACACCAAACACATTCACACACAACACACAGGCACGCATTCACAACCGCATATTTTCAAATTTCTTAGCTCATCTAAAACAAAATAAATTTTCCATACATTTAAAAATCTTAATCATCATTGCATCTTTTATTTGCATAGCTAAACTCTATAACTTATTTTAACAAATTGAATAAGCTCTTCTTACACGACACTTCCTTTGAATGCTCTCTAATTTCACAATAAAAAGGCTCATCAACTGTGCTTGCTGTTGGTACTGTCATATAAGGGGTTAAGTTCCAGGGGGTTAGAAGGCTTCTTTTGAATTGGGACTTCGTAGCGACTGTTTTGAATTTGTCGTATATCTGTTTGGGAATTTAAAATGGTAGAAATTATTATCCAAAATACGATCATATATCTACTATCTATCTATCTATCTATCTATTATCTTATCTCATCTATCTATCCTTAGCTATATAATGCATCTTCAAATTTTTTCATTTACATATGTATGTATGTATGTATGTATGTATGTATGTATGTATGTATGTATGTATGTATGTATGTATGTATGTATGTATGTATGTATGTATGTATGTATGTATGTATGTATGTATGTATGTATGATATGTATGTATGTATGTATATATGTATGTATGTATGTATGTATGTTGTAAAAATGAAAATTCCTTAATAAATATTAAACATAGATAATTTCAATTTAAAAAAAAAATATGACTAATATCTTACCTTTAATTGAACGTGGTAGTCTTCATGGTAGATAACGTCAACTGAAAGCTGAGCGATATCAGTTCCGAAGAAAGTATTCTCAGCGTTAGCCTTTCTCAGACCTAACTATTAAAAGGAGATTATACGTATATACTATATATATATTATATTATAATATATATCTATATATATATATATATATACATATATATATATAATATTTATATATATATATATATATATATTATATATATATTATATATAATTATATATCATTGTTTCTTCACCGGTGGGTGGCGACCCCAAAGGGGGGCGAAGCGGATATACGGTGGGCGCGGTGGGTGACAAAAATAAATTATTTAATGTACGAAAGACAGATATTATTATTAAGTTGAATTAAAATCAATGTTACACAGTTGTTATTTATAAAAAGTTAATACTTAATAATAAAAAATAATATACTTAATTGAAATCCAAAAAGATCTTTTTTAAGGGAATTTATAATATATATAATATTATATATATATATATAAATTATTATTATATATTATTTATATATGTTTTTTATATATATATTATATAATATTATATATAATGGGTAATTAGGGGGGTTGCGAGGTAGCAAAATTTATGCATTTTGGCTTTTTGGGGGGTCGCGAGGCTTGAAAGGTTGAGAAACGCTGGATCTATATTATTACACCCATATTTTATTTCTTTAAAACAAAGAAAGGTTTATATATATATTTTATATATATATAATATATATAATATATTATATATATATATATTATATATATATATATATATATATATATATACCGTATATATATAAACAGGGTTGCGCGGCAAAAGCACATCCCCGATTTAAAACCTCAATGAAAGGAAACCGAAAGTTGCGGAAAAAAAGTATTTATTCTGAAGATAAATGTTGTCATTGTGATTCGTTTTAAGTTTTAAAAAAACATGACTTAAATGGCGGCCATCAATTACGAGTCAGCGTTTGAAGTTTCTCTCGGAAGTTTTCATTGCCCTGGGATCATGTTCCGTGTAATCGTGGCAATTTTCTGGCGTTATCTTGCTCTGCTTGAAGGCCTTGTAAATTCTGGCCGGTGGTTGGGTACACCGTGACTTTGAGTGCCACGGAAACTATTAGCAGAGGGGTTAATTCTGGCGGAACGTGGTGGGTCATACATATCACCCTCGTAAAGGAGAAAGAAGATGACGCAGAAACAATTTCGGAGAATATCGGTGACTCATCGAGAGGTATGCGATGTGGCAACGGTCTTGCTTGAAAAGAAAAATGCTTCTAAAAACTTTAAAAAAAATTATTGAGAAACTCGTTGACTTTTGGACGGAGAAACCTCTCGAGCATTTCACAATAACGATCTGACGTTACCGTCACCGTAACACCACGCTCTTCGAAGGAATAAGAACCCCACGCACAGAATCACCTACGGTACGCCAGACAGTAACTTTAGGACTGTGGAGAGGTCACTGGTGGATTTCCAGAGGGTTAGTGTCAGATCAGTACCTAAAGTTCTGTTTCTTGACCATCAACGTTAAATGGATATGAATTTCATCACTGCAGATCAGAGTAGCTGTTGCGGGAACATTCATGAGAATATCCCGACAAAGAGTTGTACGGGTTTCATAGGATCTCTCATTCAAATCCTACACAACCATTAGTTTACAGGGATGCCTGTGGAGTGTTGTGTAGAATTATGCGGACACTACTGTCAGACATGTGTAGGGTAGTCGCGTGATTAGCTGCAGAATACCTGGGAGGCTGCTGTTTCGAAACTCATAAAACTGATACATTTTCCGGTCTAGTTGCGGCCAGGGTCGGTGCTATTTAATCTTTTATAGCCGAACTTGTTTGCCTGAAGTTCGAAATCCAACCACCAATTGTTTTTTTTTTTTTTCATTGGAAATGCAGACTAACATTATTACGTGTTAAGTTGGTGATCCTTATATTGAAAAATCGTTGCTATATGCTGGTTAGGTATTTGCTCGGACTCGTACGAAGCACGCGAATACTATACTGTAATTCTTCTCATGCCCAGTGACCCACGTTATTTTTCGATATATGAGACTATAATCATGTATAAGCTTAATCTAAATTAAGACTCTTTATATGTATATAATTAGTTCAATTTGATTCATTCATAAGACCCTAAAACATTACTACAGTTGAGACAAAAGGTATTCAAGAATACTGAGATATATAGGAATGTTCGGTAGTCGTGCATAAATTGATCTCTTTATATGGGTTTTTCTTTTCATATTCATCAATGTTATAATGATCATCATCTACCTTCATTCATATATGTTCGAAAACTACTGTATTGTAAAGTCGTTTTAATGATTATTAAAAAGAAAACTGTTATGCAACACCCTTCGCTAGAGTAGAAATTTTTCTCACTAATAAAAAGACTTAGCAGAGCTTCGTCTGTGGCTCAAATCATCTTAAACTAGCCTGTACACTTTATCCCCGCTATCGAAATCAAATCTCTATAAACACTACTGCTCATAGGAAAATAACGAATCGTAAGTCTGATATTAGATATTTATGTGACCTCTCAAAACCAGATCATGAGTTGACGATAGATAACGTAGAATGTGACGTTATGTGATCACTAAGCATCTTTCTGCCATCACACAAGCAAGGTGGCTTCTCTCTACTCGTACTTGTACGCTCTCGCGTCTCGGCTATCAAATGATAGAGAAACTTTTACGCTGTGATGGCTTGTATGGCCCTTTCGCCTATGTTGGCAGCTTCTCACTGGCCAACTCAACTCGATGAGTCATGAGACTTTGAACTCACAAGACTGGAATGGTGGTGTCTCTCCGAGCGTACACAATAGGGTGTCATTTGCAGATTTAATTCCTTCTCTAAACCAGTCTCTATATTTTATCTACCTCTTTGTTATACCTATGCATATCTACTCACATCTGATATACAATATCTTCTTCTAAACTATTGACCTATATCTTCATTTTTCTATTTATCTTTTCAATTTATTATTACGCTCACATACCTACTACACCTCCAGCACCAACTTACAGCCGCTTATAACAATCACATTATGACAGTAGGCCCATCACCTACGAACCCTATATCCTTCATTGAGAACCACGTACGACCAGTCTATTAGTTATCCGTCATAGGTTGTTGCTTACCTACGTTTAACCCGGTATCAGATATGTTGTTATACTCCAATAAATGAGCTTTATTTGTCCAGGTCGACCACCCTTCTAAAAGTTAAATTGCATTAGAGTTATTGAAATTTGAACCTAGTTGTATTCCAGGTCTCTCAGCATGAACATAGATGGCAGAGAGTCCGTAATCTACACAGCTGCTCTGTGATAATTTTTTGAATACAGTCTTAGCCCTTACTGTCTTCGCTGTTTAAATTAATTGCATTACTTGATAGTTATCTGTTGCGCTATGTTAATACATCATTGACTTTAATCGAATATATACTATAGTTAATATAGAGATTTAAAATTGATATTTATTTTTGGGGGATTATATATTTGTGTTGTATTTTTTACTATATACTGCAGAAATAAAGGGAACTGTAGTAATTATAGTTGAATTAGCCTGTGATATTAATAAATTATATCATTGATTGAATTCATGTCACATATCGCATATACTCATTAATTTTAACAGCCTCCTGGTAATGCCATCACACCAAGAAATATCAACATCACTCACACCCGCTCACTAGCCTCACAAATCACATTCTCGAATATAGTATATTATAGGGTATTCAAATTCTATTCACTAAGGACCTATATCATTCATTCCAGTGCATGAATAATGGGAAGGTTGATCATATATATTTGCACTCACAGTATAATAATGTACACATATTGAGTTCCTAGCAAGGTGAGTACCCGCTAAATCACGCGATGATAGTTATAGCTCAGAAATCGCCGTGTCCGTAGAGTATCAAGGGCCTAAAAGTTAGGATGAGTCTTAACAAGAGGATGGACTAGTATTCTAAATATGAGTATACTTGGAGAGTGAATTCTCGGGTGTTATAATATCAAACATTTCTCAGACGATCAGAGCAAAATGGAGTTCTGTTTATGTGGATGGAATCAGTCATCAGAATACTTGCTATCTGCAACGTAATAAAAGATATAAGCTGACTTCAGAGTCACTACGGTACAATATGAAATTTCGTTCCTATAGTGTGTTAGTGTGTGTGCTGCGTAGATAGGTGGTGGGGGGATATAGTGCGGTGGAAATAAGCCAAGGACGTATTGCGTGTGTGGGTTGGTGGTCCGTAGTTTGTTGGGTGTGGTGTTTATTGTTACCCAGCTCTCACATGCACGTCGTGTGTTGACAAGCTATGCGGTGCCGATGCATAGATAGCCATGGATGATCATGTTGCTTGTTACAAAACATATTTAGTTGTGTGCAAGAATCTATTACCATAGCTCAACAGTCGCTTTATATCAGATAGATATTGTCATTGAAATATTAATGATAAGTAACAAAAATGTGCTAGAGATTGTATAGTAGAGAGTATGATATTATACTTCATTATCACATATCCAGAAAGGAAACATAAGAAGATGTCGAAATAGCTGGGTATATGGAACACTTTGATATATGACAAGATATACATATCAGTTATAATTTAAGAACTGTAAATGCTTGAAATGAAGTGAGATGGCGTCGATATAGAGAGCATTTGCAGAGCAGTAAATATATAATGATAGAGGTATACCCTAATGGAGTTACGTCCAGGTTTAGCAACGGCAATATGCACACTCATCTATATGACAAAAGATAGTAGAAACACTACACGTTGTTGATCGAGCACACTATGCTTAAGCACAAAGAGGCCAAATCAGCTAGATCTCGGCTGCTGCACACGTATTGTATCTCTGTTCTCTCTTGAATGTGGGTCACACTATGTCTTCGGGATCTTTTTATGTTGCTCTTCACTTTGCGCTCCGATTGACCCTCCTTCCGATATATGAAGCAACATAGAGAAGTGATTATATATTGTTAATCACATTGGTGCTGGAGTTCAACGATAGGCTTAGCAAATTGCGACAATATGATAATAACAAACAATTATTGATACTCAGTTGGGGCGAAATGATGCCCAGTGGCACGCAATATGCTTTTGGCATTTATAATTAGATGATATATAGATAAGCAAAACAATTTATAGTGTCAATAAGCAATATGTAAGTTAAGAAAGCAACGACGGTCATCAACCAAGAAACAAAAAGGAACACGTTATAGGAATACATCACTGAATCTCATTTTATATTCAAGCAGATATTTCGCAGATTTTTTAGCTAAACTCTTATGATGGTAATGACATACTCAATTCACAGCATAGACAAAATTTCTAGTTAGAGGACTATACAAAGTACAAGCTCGGACTACAAGGGTTCACGCGAGTGCGATAGTAAGATATCGCTTTCTCAATGTACGTTCAGAATAAGCGAGGAATAAAGTATCTCCAAATTAGGTCACCGTTACAACTAGGATATTGCGCTCATTGGACAAACGCGGATTCGAATAAAGTTTTAAGACGCGAGAGAAAGATGTTAATTAGAAGAATAAAACTATTCTTAGGTATTCTATATCTCGTCCTGTGCACAACGCAAATGTGAGGTGAGAAACTCGCATTTAAAAGCATCGGTATTAGGAAGTATATTCTGAAGACAAAGGTCAAGGACAAGTATAAAAGTGCTGTTCATACAAAAGATAAAATAAGCAAGATAAAACCTAATTAGGACAACTTTAATCATCATAAAGGTATGCTTACTGGAGTATTTTGCGGTTTGTATATCAGTTTGCTCTCATATTAAGTAGCCATCTACCGGCGCCGGGTACACTATTATGAATGGTGAGGATTAAAATTAGATATTCATATTAGTTATGGCTACTAGAGCTACGTAAATCAGTAATTAAAGTTAAGTTTTCCACTAATTTATTTAAATTTATAGATTTGTTACTTAAAAGCATTGCCTGTATAGTGTATCGAGCTCTTATATATATAGTGCATCACGTACTGGAATTATTATATATATACTCAAATTTAGAACACTCAATGATAATTTTACTTCACATAAGAATGAGAACATTAAGGAATTTCTACTAATTATAAATTTATATGGATACAGAAGTCACGTAGCTCATATATATAATACATGAATCAATAGTAATGAGGAGTCCCTTCCCTTGACAAGGTTCCCCTGTTTCTTTAGCCGCATTTACCTTAATTTCTAGATAAATCGGTTATTCAATATAAGATCAGGTTGATTCAATTTACAAATTCATACATTTCGCGATTTACCGATGATTATTGTATGTGATGTAATTAATGTTTACATATAGATATAAGATAGGTATTCGAATAAAAGCACAACTTTATAGAGTAATTGTCACTCAAGAGAAGGGGCGCGGAGTGCCTTACTCATACATAATAGGTAGATTCAAATAATAATTGGGCATTTAGACTAAGAATATATTGTCAAACAATAGAAGCTCTTTATAATTGTGCTTGCTAATCTATAAAGATGAATCGCCTCGTATGGTTATTTTACCTGAGAGCATAGTGAGAATAGAAAATGTAAGAGTATGAACATTTAATTTGAATAACTGAGTAGGAGTTTGTAAAATTTCTAGAGAGGAGCTAATATTAGCTTGTTCTCTTTGTGTACTTCATTATCTCAGCAATTATTATAAACCTGACGAATAGCATATTTTAACAATAATAGATTTAATATGATCAGTAGGTAGATATAATACTGTTATCTGAAAGATAATGTATAAATATATTAATAGAGATACAATGATTTTTGTTTAACGATTGTTTATGACTGATTTTTTTAAAGGACAATAAAGGACATCTATTATTACCATATGGCTATATATAATATTACCAGAGGGTTATCATCAAGGCAAAATAGACTATGGAAGCATCATTTTGGGTGACTCGATAGTAGTCATTTATAGCGGCATAGTCTCACGACCCTTGGAAGTAAATTGTGGATATATAACAAGACAAAATACTGTGCAAGAGAATATATGCTCCATTTTGGGAGTCGTATCAGATCCTTCACCGGAAACAAAGAAATCTCTATATTATGTGTCTTTGCGTGAAATTAGCACTCAGGTTTAGATGTGATATCGATCTGGCTGACAAATAGAGAGAAGCAAAGAAACTTTATGCTCTGTACACGATGAGACAACGATTTGTAACAAATAAGAATATCGATGCAGCGATCTCAAGAGGGAATGTACACACTGTAATATAAGCTATTTTGGAGATAGAAATACTTATGTCAGATTTTAATATCTCGCACAATCTAGTATCACTACTCTCAAAATCATCAATTTGCTCTCAACATACCTAATACACTCATTAATCTTGATAGTTAGTAGTAATATATGCATACACCGAGTCTTCTCAAAGATAAGTGATATAGCCCTAAGTATAGTATATCTCACTCTTACCTCTATATATACATGAAGATATAATATTACTTATACTAATAAAAATAATATTATGATGGATATAATGAGGTAGTTTCCGTATATAGTTTTATCTTTAGTATTATTATATAGTATAATATTATAGTTATTATATTACCATTATTTCAATTTATTGTTATTAAATTCATAATTTTCAGGATTCATATACTAGGCAAGACATAAGCTCTAGTACAGTATTATTTTCTGATTAGTTAGAGCTGTAATATTGCAGGAGATGAGGCACCTAATTATAAAGTACCTATGTAAGTGAGCATTCATTCTTATTAAATAGATATATTTTATTTCATCAACTATTATTCGAAGCGTATATAGTAACTATAATGACGGTGTTTTTAACAACAATTTCAGACAGAGTTATTTATTTATATCATAAATATAGGTATAATTTATATATTCTTAATTATATATATTATTAGTTTTCATATATATCATCACATATATATAGATGTATAGTATGTTCTGACAAAGAAATATTTAGTTCTCACTAGATTAAAAACTCAGTATAGACAAGTGCATATACGTTACTATATAAATATTATTAATCCCTTCTTGTAGGCTTCGAACTGACATGGTAAACTGGAAGGGAAATCCCTATTTTAAAATTTTAGATGAGGCTTAATGTCTTGCTATGAGAGGTATATATATAGTATATATATGATATACCGTATATATATTATGATTATTACTATATATACTACTAGTAGTATTATATATGATATTAATATATATATTAGATATCATATATATAGTATATAATAGTATATAGTATTATATATACTATGATAGTGCGGGCGAGTATCGGTTAGTGAGTTAAGGGCTGTAGACAGGGAGGGTCAGGGGGATGATCAATGCTGGCCGAAATTATTTTAGGGTTCAAAATTTTTGATTCTTAAAGTCTCAACGTAATAACAATAGCAATTAATAAGAATAATGAATAAGTTAAGTAATAATGAACAATGAATAAGTTAATTATATGATTATAATAATACATAATAATAATAATAATCCATAAAAATAATAATAATCGAATAATGAATAATAATCAATTTGATATTAATTATTATAATATAAATAATGAATAATAATAATATTAATAGCATAATTAGAAAATTGAATAATAATAAATTAATAATAAGTAATAATATTCTATAATATGTTTAATAATATTGATGAAAAATTGGAAATAAAGTATTTATTAATGGAAATGGAGAGCGGAGACATGTTTTGTGGTATGATAGCGAAGCGCGCCAGTTGAAAGCGAAGAATTCTCGGTGGTAAAAGCAGCAAAGAAAATTTTAGACATGGGACCTAAATGCCTCGTTACCAAAAAAGGCGAGCATGGGGCATTGGCTATTTCAAAGAGGGATAATGATGGATGTATTAAGGGAGATTTAAATAGATAAGGAGGGAAGCTGTAATCGTTCCGAGAGAATGAGCAGGTTCATTCCTTCTTTCAGGATAAATTTTCTTTTTTCCATAATTCGACGTTCTAAAACTTTAAAATCTTTCTTTCCTTATAATCCCTGGTTCGATCGGTGGCTTATTCTCCTGGCCAGTGTCAGGCTCTAGAGACAGGTGGCCTGATCGAGTGACGTAGTCGGAAAAATTCTCGCGTGTTTCCTATCACACTCCGCTAATATTTGATGTCAAGCTAGAAATCGTTTTGCCACGGGATACTCTTCGACGGGCAAAGCGGGGCTTTTCATCAAAGGAAAGTGTGTCGCTAACCTCCTGGTTCTCCTACTGACAAATCTTTCATCTCTAGCATCTTCTGAGTAAATTGCCTTTCTCCTCTTTATTCGTTCTGGATCCATTGTGCTTGCTAATTCCTTCCAACTGAAAAGGCTAATCTTCGGCCTCCTTCGCGTCATATACAATTCGTCTAGTGTCTCATACTGAGCACTTTCTCTCCCGTCAGTGTTGTGTAGCCTCTCACATGGTCCAACGTATTGCCTACAGTAGGAAGCCCGCTGTGATCTACGATAAGCTATCTCGCCGCTGTAGCGTCTCACTTGTCATTCTATGGTAAGATCTTGAAACGCCTTCTCCTCACTTCTTAGATCATCTGGAAAACTCACTTCCGATCCGCGCAGTACGGGCTGCTCGATGCACCGAAGTTCTACTGCGATATACATTCCTATCAAACCGAGTTATGGTTTTTTTCGCTCTTAGGAACTACCGGGGAGCTTGGGTGTGGCGCTTGGACATAGTCGCAAGAGCACAATTTGACCGAGTTATTGGCACGCGTCATTCTGCTGGCTCTGCAGAAGCTCCTCCTTTGGGTTTCTCCTTTCCTCTTTGCTGTAACTTATATCTAGCTTTCCTGTTCAGAATCGCTTCAATTAATCGGCTTGTTGTTGAATGGGAGGCGACTCTTCTTCTTCTTTTCTGTCAATAAGGGTGTTTTCCTCAGGTTTTTTTCTGTCTTATCTCCTACTTTTAGTTCCTACTTTCATTAATGATCTTCTCACGCATGGCACCTCTTAAGCCTATCCAGCTTCGTATTCCGATGACTCGGACTCCTTCATTCTTTAACCTCTCTATCCAATTTCTACTTCGCCACTTTTTACTTCTGGAATTGCCTCGTCTTAATCTTTCATCTTTCCGATTTCATTCTCGCTGATGGATAGGAATAACTTTGTGAAATTATTCAATTCTTTAAAACCGCAACTTTTACAAATCTCCTTCTCCAAAATACCTTTCTAAACTTTCCTCTCTTTCGACGGTTTCTTTTCGTCTCTGCCCTGTGTGACAATATGATAATCATCTTGGGCGCTTAATTGAACAAAAAAATGTCTTGAAAACCTCACATCAACAACGGTTGCCTAGGGCGGGCCTCAAAGAAACTGTGAAGTTTGCTTTAAGCTGTGAGACTTTCCTCCTTTTCTTTCAGTGTGCTGCCGCTATACTAAGGTCTCCCGTCTCCGCCTCATGTCAGTGGAGTACTGCTCTCATATCCGGCTGGGGGGGGGGGCTCTGGTTTCACGTCCCCTTGTTTGGACAGGGTCGAGTCATAGGCAAAAAAGGTTGATAAACTGTTCTGTACTTTCTAGTTCACTTGACCCTCTATCTGTTGGTGCGCGATGTTGGTGGCTTTATCTCTATCGTATAGGTACCGCCCGCAGCAGCAGTGCTCGAGGGAATTTATCCCTCACGTACCACCACCTTTACGACGCTGTCGTAGCACAATAGGTGCCGGTTCTGCGCACGATTATGTGTTGACATTGGTAATCCCAGGCTAGTTTTGCCTGTGGTGCTTCCTTCGTTTCCACCACCAAGTCTGTTTTTGTGGAATTCTGTGTCTTCCGTCTGTATTGTTCCTACTGAGATCTTAATCCCTCATTTAAAGCTGCGTCTGTGCTCCCATCGACTGCGTACTTTGCGCTGGTAAGAGGGTGACTTCTTTTGAGAGTATACACCCCTCTCTGGAATAGGGCTTGGCGCGTGAGTGACTGGTGAACAACTGATACAAAAAAAAATCCTTGAATGGTGACAGATATGGTGACTCAATGGAGCCTGAATCTCGCCGTATTCTTCCCCTATCGCCGTCCTGTAAAGAGCAGCCAACTGGAGTGAAGAAAGTCCAAAATCGGCTCAGAACACTTAACGTCTCAGACGTGCGATCATCCTATTGTCGCTACACCACACCAAATTTTTGAACGCATTTCAAACTCTAAATTTTAACCTCTTAAGACTGTCTAGTACTGTTTCACACACACACAACTAACATAGCTCTCTAGGAGATACTACTCGCTCATCAGAATCGCAAATCCTTCTATCCCCTCTCATTCGGCTTCTCCAACAGCAACACGAATACACATTTTCACACCAACACAACACACTCATTTTCAACCGTATTCCCTCTCAAACTCTTTTGTTTCAGTCACAAGCGAGAAGAAATCAAATTTGCCCTTTCTCAAATACATCCATCGCACCTCTCTCCTCTGTCTGCTCTCAACTTGTCTCGTTCTGACATTTCATATAGACAGATACGATCATACATTTTCGCCAAAGGATAGAAAGGCACTTACTTTCTCCGCCATGCATTAGCATTCCTGGCAAAAGATTAAGTGGTAGTAGGTCTAGGCCAAGCCTAACTTATCCGTAACCGGTCCCTTTAGTCGCTCTTGCTAACGACACGCAAGACATACGGATCGTGGCAGAAATTTTGTCTCGCCTACACGTATGGATATAGAGTGGAATTGAGTGTGAGTGTCTTGTAAAAGGATGTTGTCCCTAGAAAGAGGGGTGTGGATAATAAGTATGTTGTAGTATGATATGTTGTTCTGGTAGGTAGTGAGTGTGGATATGAAGTCGCAATAACTTTGAAGATGGCGAACGCATTAGGCATGGAAATTGTCATACATACGCATAAGGCAAAATGGGTATTATAGTATCTATATACTTATATAGTATATTAGTATATTATATTTTATATTATTATACTATATAATATGATATATAATACGTATATATATATAATACTACTATTATTTATAATTATTTATATATATATATATATAGGTATTATTAGTATATGATATATATATATATATTATGTTTTATATATATATATAGTTTTATGATAGTATAGATATAGTATATATATTAATATATATTATCTATTAATATATATTATTTATATATAGTATATAGTATTTATATATACTAGTATATATATTATATATATATATTATATATATCTATACTATATATATTATAGTATATATAGGTATATATATATATATAATATATTATATATATATACGTATATAGTAATTATATGTATATTATATATTATACTATATATATTAGGTATTTATTAGTTTTTATATTATTCAATCTATTATTATTATTATTCATTTATTATTATAATTATTGAGTTATTCTAATTATTTTATTATTGATCTATTATTATATTATTAATTTATTATTATTATCTATGTATTATTATTATTATCTGAGTTTTCTATATTATTCCAAAATTTTAATATTTTGTTGCAATTATAACATCAATTAATCGGCGGAATTTGACGATGACGATGACGAATGACGATTGTGAAAAAAATATGCCTGATTTTGTGCCGGAGTGACGATGACCCGAGTGAACGATTAATCGTTCCATCACTAGATAATATATATAATATATAGTATATATATACTATAGTATATAGTACATATTGTATATAATAGTACTAAGTATATACTATATATATATATATATATTATGATAATATATATATATATATATATTATATTATATATTATATATTATATATATACTAGTATTATTATTATATGTATAAATATATAGTATATAGTATATAATGATATTATATATATACATATTATATATTATTAGCGTATATTTAGTGATGTGGATAGTACGTATCTCTTTATAAGTCTAGTAGTATATTATTATTATGATGTTATATATTTATTAAATATATAGTTATAGTATATATATATAAGTATTAAGATATGTATATACTATATTAGTTATAAGTATATATATATATATATTATAGGTTATATAGTTATATATATAATATATTAAGTATATTATATATATATATTATATATATACTAGCTATGTATTATATATATATTATATGTATAATTATAATATATATATGTATAAAAAATAGATCTTTATTAGATATCGTTTACACTTATATATTATTGTAGAATAAAATAATTAAAAGTAATATAAAATTTTAAGATATGTATATATTATTATACTATATTAAATATATTATATATATATTGTATGAAGTTTAGATAGATATATAGTGAGTGTATAGTAAATCTGTATGTCTATTCGTTTAAATAGGGTGACATCAGATCGATATAATATTTATATGATATATATATATATATATAGTCGTATATTATATTATTACTCAGTGTATATGATATTATATTAGCTGTATATATATATATAGTGATGTTATATATATATATATATATATATGTATATATATTTAGTATATATACTTGTATTTATATATATATTGAGGTTATATTTGTGAGTATGAGTGTAGTATTAAAGATAAATAACGGCAGCCCGTCATATATATTATATATATATATTAGTACTTATGATATATATATATTATTTTACATATATAGTGCTTATATATATAGATATAGTATATATATATATAATATATATATATAGTATGTATTATAATATATATATATTAGTATAATATATATTATTATATTAAGTGTTCTATATATATGTATATGTATATGAGGTAATATATTCTATCAAATATATAAACTATGATATTTAAATGTTAAGATATAATATATACATGTATGTAATATACAGTGAACCATATAATAAAACTGATGTTATTATAGTATATATGTTACATATATATATATTATATAGTATATCTCTATATATATATATATATTATATATATATATATATATATATATCATATATATGATATATATATCATCTTTATATATATTGATAGTGTTATGTATACTATGGTATCGGTAAGTATGTAGTATTATTATTATAGTAATATTATAGTATATATAATATAGTATATATATATATATATATATTATATATGTTAGTCAGTATAGACTATATGGTAAGCTTATATGTATATGTACAGTATATATATATCTATATCTGATACTATATATAATATATATATATATAGTATATATTTATATATTGTATAGTATCATATACTATATATATCTGTTATATATATTATATAGTATATATATGTGTATAGGTATATATATATAAGATACAAACTACAAATCAGGATCTATATATAATAATTGTTTGTAAATGTGTATAACGCAGTGAACTTTAAAGATATATATATATATATTATATATTAGTAATAATACTACGTAGTTCACCAACTTCTAACACAGTATAATTCTTCAATGGTAACGATATACTATATACTGATATATATATATTCTTATCTATCATCATATATATATAAGTATATATACCTATAAGTATAAGTATTATATATATAAGTATTAAGTATAATATATATACTATATATATATATACATATACTAGTTAATAATATGTATATTATTATATGGTACTATTATATATATAATATATATCTATATATTATATATATACTATTATATATAGTATACTTATAATAATATTATATAATATATTATATTATATTTATATATAGTATATAATATATATTATATATATACTATCTATACTATATATATCATAATATATATATACTATATATATATATTATATACTCAGTATATATTATATATATATACTAATAGTATACTATACTACTATTTATACTATATATACTTATGTAATATTATCATATATTTATAGTTATAATTATATATGTCATATCTATACGCAATATTATATCTATTTCAGTACTTATTAATAGTAAGTATACTCAGCCTAGTATATACTGCGCTATTTTGATATAGCGGTTGACTCAGGAACGGAAACACTCAATTTTAAAGGATAATTGAATTTACAGATCTTAGGGTTAGAAAACCTAACCTAAACTTAATCTAACCTAACCTAACCCTAACCTAACTAACCTAACCTAACCTAGACTGACCTAACTTAACTGTCACTTAATCTAGAGACTGGTCATATATATACTATATAATGTATATATATATCTATTTATATATATAATAATACTATTATGAGTATATATTTATATATATATATATATTATATATATATATATATATATAGTATATATAGTTATTCTACATAAATCTATAAGTTACATATTGCTAGTATATATTAATGTATCTTTCTATACCAATATATATTATCTATACTATTATACTATACGTAACGTATATAGGTATAGTATGGATTATATATATATATATATATGTATATATACTAATAATATTGATTATAATAATAATCATTATACTATTCATACTATAATATACTATAATATATATTGTAGGACGGACCAAACTAATTCATAGCATTAAGTTAATACTATCTATTAAATAAACATAAACTATACAATTGTCTCTTCTGAAAGAGTTAAAGGTTTTGTGGTCAAAATTTAAGGTCCGTCATTTGCTAAAAGTTTGAAATTGTGACGAGGAAAGTTACTGCTAAGTCACGAAATTCCAGTTTCACGTAAAAGATTGTGGCATTTGTTAACTACAAACAAGTTTTAATTTTAACTTCAATTCGGTAGTAGTATTTTCTAAAGTTTAGTTCTACTGAAAGGGTTTTAGGTCATTGTCTTGTATTTGTGGAACGATTCACGGTTGTCATGTTATTAAAGGGAATGATTTTGTGTGGAGATTTTTGACAATAACAACTTAAAAGGATATTTTTACGATTAATTGTGTTTAAATTTTAAAACAATTAGATAGCAAGAATCAACATTCACGATTCTAGGTACGCTATTTTTGAAGTCAAACGAACTTTAGTACAGGATATTCCTGGCGGTGTTCATCGTGTCTAATGTTGAAAACCAAATTAATAGTAGAATTCAAGTCTTACGGCCATGAGGGAAATATTCTTAGAGCAGTTTGACGCGAGTGTGCTGAGGATCTGTTTTCTGAGATTTTCGAGAATAGAGAGCTGTTTTAATTAAGAAGTGAATGTATGGGAATATTCTGAACTACGAAGTATAGGTATTACACTGGTCACAAAAAAACGGAAATTGCGAATTTTTCCATGCATTTAAGCGATAATTCCGTGTATGAAATCTGGGGTGAAAGGTGATAGATGTAATTAACGGTGCAATCAATGTTTAAATTTAGGGAAAATTAACAACGGAATATTATTATCGAAATAAATATACTAGTTAGACTGTGTTATATATGTGTCCTATGTTATATATATATGATAATATATTATATATCATATGTTATGTATAGTAAATTAGTACTATATATATATATATATATATATATATATATATGGTATATGTTGTGGTCTGTGTGTGTTTGTGTGGTGTGTGTGTTGTGGTCGTGTGTTGCTGTGTTGTGGTGGGTCGGCGTTGTATGGTTCGTGTGCGGGGACGGGCAACATAGATCCTGTTGGTATTCGCAGGATTCAAACGCCCACCACAGGATTTTAAACATAAAATCACACCAGACGAAAGGTTTAAGTTTATGTAAACTTGGAAATCTGTGGTGCGAAGGCAAAAAAACTTACTGAATAAAATTATGTGGTGGTTATTAATTATCTATTATTATTACTTATTCTTATTACTTATCATTGATTATTATTATTTGTATTATTATCTATTATCTATTCATTATTATTAATTATTATTATTTATTTATTTATTATTCTTGATTATTGATCTATTAGATCGGCTATCGTATTGTTATTTTACGCGTTATCGATATCACATTTTTAAGGGCCACTCGAGGCACTAGTGTTCATCCATATATGCGCTGGATTGACTTCAAATAGATCATTGGGATTAAATGATCGGTAGCCCGCTTAGGTTTTTTTATTTTTGTCATTCGATCCGTTATAAACTATTATTGTGCTGTTGCAAGGTTTCGGTGCGGCGATTATTAATCTATTCAATATTTTATTATTATTGTAATTATTAATTATTATTTATCTGTACATTAATTATTTATTATTTTATTATTATTATTATTATATTGATTATTAATTTATTAATTAGTTAATTTATTTATATTATTATTTCATTATTATACTATTATTGTTTTTATGTATTCATCTATTATTTAATTAACTTTATTATTATCTATCTCGATTATTCATCTAGTATTATTAATAACGTTAGCATTGGTGTCACTAACTCAATTTAAGGAAATGATGATAGTATAATACGGTATAATACAAATTTATATTGTCGTTTTCAGGGTGCTGATTGCGGGAGCAAATCCAAAGGACAATCCCGTGTTGCTAAGTTAGCCCCTTTAGGCTTAAATCGAAACAGGAAGTGTGGAGCATCCGTGACGGTTGAACCGACTGGAGCGTTCTGTCTGCACGTCATCACTAAGTAGTTTCCGCTGGAAATAACGAATTTGGATCGGTGCTGTTGGGGCTAGGAGTCGTATCACGTAGCATAGCATAGCGAGCTGTTCCTGGTGCTCGTAAGAAATAAATACTTACTGTAGTGATTTTGTTAAAGGAATTTCCTGAGTGTCAAGGAAAACTAACTTGCCGGGATACCAAGTTTGGATAAGTTGCTAGAGCGAGCGTGATCGTTCCGGTAAATGTTAGTAAGGTTCTGACATATGTAGATTTTGTATTGATTGAATATTATTCCGAAAACTATCTTAATATTGTAAATTAAATAAAGAATAGTTTTTGGGTAGAGGCATGTAGTGTTCCTTAGTAATATGGGTTTATAAGTGAGGTTTATTTGTGATTATCAGTTTAGTATAGGGTATAGATTAGTGTTATGTATATATTGCTAAATTGGGTAATAGGTTACACATAGGATTGATCAATAGAACTATAATTGAGTTATTCATGTTTTTATATCAAAATTGCATCTCTTTTGTGTTACTTGAATCCTTTTCTTTCTCATGTAGTGTTGTCAGGAATAAGCCTTCTCCAAAGAGAATCCCTAGAATCCTGGGACCTCGCGTAAAGGCTCTAAATAAGAACAAATTCAGGCAACAAATCAATTAAGCTAGAAAGAACTTAAATTTCAAGTTTTTTTAAAGTATACAAGAAAGCAAGAAGGATAATAAATAAAAAAGAAAAAAAAAAGGAGAAATTAAAGCAAATAAAAATAAATGTTATAGTATGAAATATGAAAAAAAGATGGAGAAAGAAAAAAGGAACCTTTAAAGGAGGATATAAAAAAAGTAAAGGCAGGAAGTAAGGAATTGGGGGCCCTCTACATTAGTTTTCGTTTTTCTATAGTATTTTATTTTTGTTTTTCTGCTTTTTTGCCACATTTGAATTTGATATTTGGTGAAGACTATTATTACTTTTTTTTTTTAACAGCATTCTCGTTTCTTTTTCTTTTTTTCGTGTTTCCCTTTGTTTCCGTATTTTTGTTGGTAGGAATTTTAATAGGTATCGAAGTGGTCAGTACAGCTTTAGAGGTTTGCTCATCTTTATATA
>JABUQX010050052.1:0-10000 GCA_015478945.1 Trachelipus rathkii
CGCTTATGACACTCTGAAGAAACTTTTACTTATGGATCCTGCCCTTTCCTTTCCCGATTATACTAACTTTGTTATTAAGGTACTGAAATGGTCTTTTTCGGGCTCGTTCGGGTTGCTTGTTCCTTATCCCAATAGCTGACAATAGGTAGAGAGAAAACTATTGCTTTTTCAATCAAATTGAATATGATAAGGCAGAGGTAACTTAGTGTTACGGGAACAAGAAGCCATTAGCTATTGTACATGGTCTTATTTAATTTTGAACTATTATTTTTTGGATATCCCTTAAAAATTTATACTTGACCATGCTGCCCTTAGTTCATCTTATTTCGTCATAAACAATTTGTTCTGGCAGATTAGGAAAGATTGGGGAATTTTGAAATTTCAGTCTTTTTAAGCCAGCTATATTTATACAGAGGTAATTAAATGTCGTCCAATTATTTTTAGTAGAACCTTTCCAAAACTGGTCCATTTCTACTTCGTTGTTTCTGGTGGAAGAGGGGAAATCCTACCACATTCTCCTTTCGAATTTAATATATTTCTCGAGACGGACCTCTTCTCAGCTTCTGTAGGTTACTTCGTCAAAATCCTTTCTTTAGCTTTTCGCAGATACGAGAATAATATCATTTACGAAAGATGTTCTTTTTCCATGAACAAAGAGGATGTAGTGCTTCAGATAATAAAGAGATTTGAAATTTCACCAGTTTCTGATTTAATTGTGTTTTTCCCCCATTCTATAATTGGTATTTCTTTATTTCGTTACGAAAGAAAAAAGTATTTTGAATAGAAAATTTCCAGATCTCTTAATATATACTTAATATTTTTGATTTTCATAACACCTATTCTGCTGGTCATCCCGGTGCCTGAATGCACCTTGAACGATTCGAATCAGAGATTTACACTTTGCTAGGCTTTCGCTTTATATCGTTTTTCTGTAACGTGTATTTCTATGTATTGAAGTTAAAGGTTCGAAACCTCATCCAGTAGCTATCAATTCTTATCCTTCCTTTCTTACCTTTTTCTAGGGTTCATTTGGACACTATAGGTCCTTTTTGCTAAATGTTAAATATTCTGGTGCTGGTATTTTTAGTTTTAAGCGCTTTTAACTCGCTATTGCGACACTTTGCCCCTGTCTCAACTCGTGATGGCAAGGTAGTAGCTGAAGCTCTTTTGAATAAGGTCATTGTAAATCATTCTGTTCCAGAAATTTTGGTCAGTGACAACGCAGGTGAATTTACTTCCCAATTCTTTAATGAAGTTTGTAAAACTTGGAACATAAAGAACCGCACTATTTCCGTTCGACATCCTCAGTCCAACAGCCTTGTGGAAAGAGAAAACCGTCGTGTAGAAGATTATCTCCGTCAATATGTTTCTTCTAAACAAGACGATTGGAGTAGGTATATTTCTTTTGCTCAGATTGCTTTAAATACTACTTACAACTCTTCTATTGGAAATACACCTCACTTTTTGTTACATTTCTATGTTCGTAGATTACCTTATGACCTTCCTAATTATGTTTCTCCGTTTGTTAATAAGCCCAATCCTCTTAAAGATCATCTCTATGATTTTAACGCGGAAATGGCTGAACGAGCAGCTTCTATTCGTGATTTAGCTCGTCAAAAATTGGAAAAAGAAACATTTAGAATTGCTCAACAGCAACATTCTAAAGCCCCAATTCGTCCTATTCGTATAGGTGATTATGTCTATACACTTGCTGTTAAACCTCCCAACTTATCGCCCAAGCTTTTTAGGAAATGGGTCGGGCCGTATTTGGTTGTAGGTGTTTTGAAATATAACAAATATCAACTTCGTTGTTTAGTTACCAATAAGGAATTTGTGTCACATGTGGACAATTTTGAAAATTCTCCCCATGCCAGTTGTCAAAACTGCAGATAATTCCTTTTCTTCCCAATGGAAATACTATAATCCACTCCAAAATGTAGATAATGATCCACCTCCTGTCACTGAGGGAGAAATCCTGCGACTGTCCCATAGTTCTCAACAATTATCTTCTCCTCGTACTCCATATGCATCTGGTTCTACTTCTCTTCATAGTTCGCCTCTTCTTTCTAGAAGATCTTCTATGCATGATAGTAATCCACCATCTTCACCAGATGAACCTGATAATGGTGCTATTGCACTTCCACCACCTATTCGTTATTACGATGAGTATCCGAATGTAGATACTTCCCCTTCTTCTCCTGAAGAAGTAAATGTTAGAGATGACAGACGTAAAGATCCCTCTTATCGTCCACATCCTCAATTTCATGGTCCTCGGGATTCTTATCTATTTGCGATTGCGTACTAGTCTGCCAGACAGCAAGTCTCCCCTCCTACGTGAACCCGATACTCCTTCTTTCTTGAGATAGATCCTCTCTAAAATTCTTGGGACTCGAAAATTCGCTCGTGTACTCGTTCTAGGGTCTGTTTCTGAAGTACTTGGAACCAATTTTCCCCTATGATGACTCCCCTCCGGAGTTATATCCAAAACCCACCAAAACTTCCACCTAAATTACCTCCGAAGTTACCACCGTAATTACCACCTAGGCTTCACCCAGCTTACCACCTAAATTACTCCTAAAATTTCTAGTTCTTTTACAGTTACATATCCTTCTTTACTCTCAGAGAACCTTATCCAAGAATAGATTCTAATTCCTTCTCATATTGCTACTCCCCAATTACGGATGTAGGGTAATATTCCCTAGGTTACCTTCACCGTCTACAGTAGATCCCCAAAAAGGAGCTATTTTCTACAAAGAGAAAATAATTTACTAACATCCATATTTCTTTTGATATCTTTATCTAACTTCGCAGATTCAATATAGAAAATAAAATAATTATATTAAACAAAAAATACTATATAAATATAATTAAAAACCCCCGGAATAAAATCTTTACCGTGTATTCCATATTAAATGAATTTACCAATTCTTACGTTGTAATATACTATGTTATAAGATTTTTTTGCTCTTTTCACTACAAATTGAAATTATATACTGTTCCACAATAATTCTTAAAGTCGAGGTTTTCGACACTTATTGGGTTTATACTCTTCTGTAGGTTTACATTACCATGTTGAATAACATCGGCCCTGTGTGGTTCCAGTTAAGTTTGAGTTAGAAATTAGTGACATCTGTCTGTATCTGTACTTACATGTTAATAATTCCCATTGTAGCTATAACGATGTTGAAATTCATGTGCAACTTACTTACGTAATCGTGAGTGTTACTTGTCCGTCTATTAGGTAATGTTTTTATCGAGTAAAGGTACTTTGAAGTTACTAAGTCCGTGTCTGTCCTATTAGGTCATTGTCTAATTTTAACGATAGTACTTACGGTTCGTTGAGTTTTCCTGTTGTACCATCTATTTACTGTAGTGAAGTTAATTGTCCATAGGTTGGTAATCGTTTATTTACGTATTATAATGTTACCTTATGTTTATAGTCTTAACATGTGTACATGTATCTTATAAAGAAAAAAAAGAAATAATAGAAATTTGAGGAAAATGAAAAACAAAATATATGTTACGAAAATGAATGAAATTTAATCACTATGAGAGTTATGTATCTGCTTCTATATGTTACGCTTTAATTTCGATACTTGACGCTTTCGTATTGCGTTATCTAGCTTGGATTTTCTTGTTCTCTGTTGCGTTTTTAAAAAAGTTTATGCACTTTGGAAAAATTCTATTATATTAATTTCATATTAATAAAACAGTATGCTTTAATTAAATTAAAAATAATAATGCATCACACCTTTTATTAAAATTTTTGCCTTTACGAACTCTATTATATTATACTTCCCTTTAAACGATACACCTTACTTTGAATCGACGACTGATATACTTATGGGGATTTACAGCATAACAGCATTACACTTTATCTCAATTCTTTTACTTATCATCTTTGCACGGACTTTTATCTTCAGATCTCTTGACTAATTTGGAGTATGGAAGAATGAAATTGTTAGTGTATATTAGATTGACCAACAAAATTAATTAAAATAAAAATTTTAATTAGTTAGTTTTGCCCCATATCGTTTTAATGTTTAGAAGGGAGCTTATTAAACGTCCAAACTCCCGTGACTTCATTTGAGTCCAACTCTAACATTCAACCTTCATTCTCACGCCCTAAACTGGAGGTCAATCTATTACTGCAGTTTAGTGTTCGCGTCTGTTTTTAAGTTTTGTAGTGAGTTCTGGTTATTATAAATTTATGTTTATTAAATTCTTTTGTAATAGGTTTAGGCATTAACATTTTCTGTGCCTTTTTAACACATTTTTTTTAAGTGATAGACTCTTCCATTACTTTTCAATTTGTATTATATTGCCGCCCCCATCTGTATTCACTTTATCGGCGCTGTTTGCTACCAACACGACAAATCTTATGAAAACAATTTTGGTAGTCATCCTAATTAACTGTTCGTGCATTATACCTGTATTATGAAAATAAATATTGATATATTGCCATCATTAAATTCCATGGTATCTACCTATTTCATTGCATCTATATATGGATAATATATATAAAATGCGAATAAATTATGTATTGCCTTTGTTTATTGAACCGATATTCAGGGCGATTTTCCGTTTTCTTGGTCAATTGTCAAACGTGTCCTTGCCTTCAGATTCATATTCGTGTTAATCTTTTGTTTTTTTAAGACGATTTATAATTAGAGTTATAAATATTTCAGAGTTATTTTTGGATGTAATTAACTACTGGATAAGGTAAATAGTGCATTGATAATTCTTTAATTAATATGGTTTCGTTGTTATAAAGGTGAATAGGAATTTATTGGTTCACACGACTGTTTATTTTTACCCTAAAAGCCTTGCTTACTGACGGAATATAGCCTTAATATTTATTTTATATATATAATATATATTTATATATATATTATATATATATTATACTATTATTATATATTATATATATATTATATATACATATATATATATATATTATATATATATATTATATAATATATTATTATTAATAATATTTATATATATTTTATATTGATATATATATATATTATATATTATTATATATTTATATATATATATTATATATTAATATATATATATATAAATATATATATTATATATATATATATATATATTGTTTTTTCATTGAAGAAGATAAATATCACCAACATTCAAGAGAAATTAGTTAACAAAAAAGATATATTTATTCTATATTAAAATTACTTATTCATCTTGATCCTCTTATACAGCAAAATGATTGGCAACTTCCTCCGTTTATATTGCGTAGCTATGATGAACACTCATTAAACCCGTTTACTGTCTCGGCTTTTCATATCCTGTAGAAAATTTGAAAAAAAACAAAAACTGTCCTTCGAGCCTTTTAAGATGGAAATTATGTTTTTTGGACTGCATTTTGGTTGTGAGGGGTAATGCTAAAATCTTTACAAACCAAATTGTGACTGTACAATTCAAATATAATGTATTCAAAATTAGTAATTTTTTTATAGTGGTCGATGGTTGGAGAATGACTGACTTTACAAGATTAAGTAAATCTATTGTCTCACGAAACTTTTTCTTTTACTGGTTATGAAAATCATCAATAAAAGAAATTGTAAATTGCCCTATATCTTTTTATTTTGCATTGATTCTCACATGAAGCATTTTCATATCTTCGTTAACAGAAAGAAAGAAGTTTGTTGCAACTTCCAAAATGTTTGAAAATGTTTCATCGAATGTTTGATTAAAAATTTTTTCAAAAACGTCACATTTTCAATATGATTAAGAGCAGTCCTGTCACTAATTACACTGGTCAACAAAGAATTTATCCCAAGACATGGAATACACGTTTCTTACATTTTTCATGCAGAATTAAAACCCTTTTAACCCTTTTCACCTGTAAACATGGAAAAAATTGCAAAAATAAATAATTTTTCCCGTGAGCAGAGACAAAATGGCTGGATATGATAATGTAAATAAAATATGAGTAACTGGCCGAAAAAAATATGCTATGAAAAATTTCAAATTGATAGGGCAAATAATTAATAACAAATATTTAGCGGTTTTTCATTTATGAAATGGGAATAATTTTTTTTCAATTTTTTTAGTTTTCAAGTGAATGGCGGCAAAACTGGACTTATAGACAAACCAAATATTTTTTGGATTCATTGCAGAAAACTACATAAGAAACTTGCTTTAAATACAAGTCAACAAAAATTTGTTCCCCAGTGTTATTATTATTATTTTTTTTTTTTACAGTTGTCACCACCACTCACGGGCAGAGCCCTATTATTATTATTATTATTATTATTATTATTATTATTATTATTATTATTATTATTATTATTATTATTATTATTATTATTATTATTTTTTATTATTATTATTATATTTTTTATTATTATTAGTTATTATATTATATTATTATTATTATTGGGCTAGTATACTGGGTAACAAATTTTTATTGACCTGTAATTAACAACTTCTTTTATTTTATGTAGTTTTTTGGGCTGAATCCTAAAATTATATTGATGTTTTTTTCTACAAGGTTCATTTTTGCCGCCATTCTTAAAAAAACAAAAAATATTTTTTTTTTTTTTACCATTCATAAATAAAAACCGCTATATCTTTTTATTATTCGTCTTATCTTATAAATTTTACAGTTAGTATATTCTTGGGCAAACACACACCACACAACACACACACACACACACACACCACACACACACAACACAACACACAACACACACACCCACACACACAACACACACAACACACACACACACCACAAACACACACACCAACACACACAACACCACCAACACACACCACACACTTTATTTAGAAATATCTGTTTGTATACATCCAACGTTTTGGGTCTCTGTTCACGGGAAAAATAATTTATTTTTGTTTTTTTTTCTATGTTTACATGTGAATAGTGTCAAAACTGGACGTGACATACAAAAAAAAAAACACTACAATTTTTCAATTCAGCGCAACAAAAAATACATGAGAAACAAGTATCGTATCGTAGACAACAGAAAAAATGTAAAATTTGTTGACCTGTATTATGGAGACTGCAATGTAACACATAATGGAAGAGTGAAGGAGAATAAAGTTGAAGTTTTTAATAAACTTATAACAATTTAATAAATAATAAATTTTGCTTTTGATGCAGATTCCGTCACAAGACTGGAGCTTTGAAGAAAATTTAATCTTGATCCTTCAAGCTATTTAAAGCTTCAACACAATAATTTAAATTTTTTTCTAGATAGTAGCAATACATCGTAACTCTCTATCAATCTTATTTCGCCAATTCCTGTACGTTTTGTCCATTTTGTATCTAGGTAAATCTTTCCTGTTTTTTTCTATTAAAATAGTAGTTTGCCTTGACAATCTAAAATAGTATATAGTTGCAATCGCAGTGAAATAAAATTTCTAATACGTTTTACTTCACATGGATGAGAACAGCAATGAACATGACACCGTTGGATATATTTTCGACAGCTTTTCTCCCCTTAAAACGCCCTCTAAAAACCTATTCTCCATTGCTTCTGACCAATTCATATCTTTTATCCAAATCTGAAAGCACTAATTATTTTCAGAATTCTTAGCATTGCCTCCGATAGAGATTCTCTTTTATTGCTTTCAGCAACCACTTAACCTAAGAAATCATTATGGACCACAGATATGTTTCCTCATTTCTATTAATATATAATCTTAATTTACTTTGATTAATTATGATTTTTATTATTATTAAAATTTTAAATTACGAGACTCAAGTCATCAAAAAATTTTGATGGCTTAAATAATTTCGGGGAGGATTTGAACCCCTGAACCCGCCTGTCTACCCCGGCCTTATATAATATTAATATATCATATAAATATTATATATATATATATTTATATTATATTTATATATATATTATATATATTTATATATATTTATATTATTATATTAATATATATATATATATATATATATTTATAATATATATATATTACTGAGGCACCGATCCAATATTTTCTCAAGATACACAAATAGCTTGTGAAATCAAATTAGTGTCATTAACACCAAAATATTTCACAGAATTATTTTAACTGAAATGAAAACAACCTTTCCTGGGGAGGGAAAGGTTCCCCGTGACTCCCCATTTTATTCCATGAGATATTATCATCCTAGAGGAATTAATGACTGTAATTAAATGGAGAATTACAAACTTTAAGATGAAGCCCGGAGCCCGAAGTCGGAGGCCCCGAACAATTTTGAAATGCTGGAGACGGTTGCAGGAGCCTTGGAGTTCAGTTAATTTTAATGTGCTGATTAGCCGGAGAGTTGGGCAAAAAATTTGCCGGCTCTGCAGCCCTGGTTGTAACTGTCTGGGAGTAGGATGATTTCGGTTGTTGAGGATACTGAGTGAATGTAACCTATCTAAATGCATCACTCTTTGGTGTGTGGGCGTGTGTGGTTGTGTGGCGTGTGTGAGTTTGTGATTGTCGTATTGTGGTGTGTGAGTGCAAAGCTGATGAGACCGTGCAATGAGCGTTTGAAGTCTAAGGCCTTAATTATTAAGTTTTTATTTATATTTATATTTTATATTTATATTTTATATTGTTTTAAGGGAATAAATAAGTCAGGAATATAACTATGTGGGCAATGTTGGGATGTTTAGCTGGACGGTTGACTAAAGTATATGTTTGGTTATCGATTTGTATTGTGTATTATTGGTAAGTGGGAACTGATAAGTCATTGTCTTCATACGGAGTTTTATAAGTGATTTGTGGTATTTAGCAATTGGATATTCCTTTATACAAGTGTGAAGAGGCCATGTTTAGGTGGATTCATTAAGGAAATTCAGGAAGATAAGAAGTTTGGGTGAGGTAGGATTCCTGAATAAGAGCTATGTGCATGTTGTATTTAGTTAGGGTGCGGTGCAGTCATTTGTTTTGTATGTGTGTGTGTTGTGTGTGTTGTGTAGGTGTGTGTAGGTGTGTGTGTGTTTCAATACTGTTGATGATTTATCATTGATGAAAAGTTTATTGGAGTTATGGAGATGGGGGATGTCGATATCTGTTTATACGTGTCTCAGCATAAGTGGTCTGCGAAAACATTATTGGGGAATACCGATTTGACCGCTTCGTTTGAGAAAATTTGGTGCATTTTAAATGATGCCAATTTGCCAGGAGTTGCACAGTTCTGAGGTTTGTCCCCAGCTCCATTGTTTATTGCATTTGAGGCAGATAGATGTATGGTCTGGGATCGGAGCTTAATTCTATATCTCGGATTAATATTAATATATATATCTATAAAATATATATATATATATATTATATAATATATATATATAAGTATATATTATATATTCATATATATATATATATGCATATATATATATATATATATATATAATATATATATATATATATTATATATACTATCACTATTTAATATATACTCCAAAAAATAATTGTCATATATATTTTCAGTCTATAACCTGGGGTGCTAAATACATTATAGAGCTTAAACATCTTCCACACCCAGAAGAAACAGGCACAATCTTCCGCATTTGGCTAGAGCACTTGCGCAAAGGGATGGGAGGGGCAACCCTGAGGGATTTTTGTTCCATCATAATGTCCCTTCCTATGGAGACTTTGGTACTGGATCCTGTAAAAACATTCAATTCATTGAAATTTATTTCCATCAAAGATCATTGCAATAATTTATTAATTTTACTTAAGCGAAAAATGCTTTTTTTAATCGCTAATACATTTTCTAACTAGTAAAGTTTGTATGGATCGTTTTTTTCAGGAAATTTAATCGGTATCAAATTTCAAATAAAGTTTCAGTTCGCAATATATAACTTTTTTTTTTCACTACTCTAATAAATTATTTATATACAATGCAAATTTATATTTAAATGTTTTGATCTACTACATACTACTTATACTCTATACTTCATACTACTACATACTACTATCTACTACTACTACAACTACTACTTATAATTCAATAATAATAATA
>JABUQX010050052.1:22500-24727 GCA_015478945.1 Trachelipus rathkii
CCCCAGACATCACTTCTCCTCTCCTTCTCTCTTCCCCAACATAACATGGAACACAGAAATAGACCTCCCATCAGACCACGTCCCAATAATAATTACATATACAACAACAAAAATACCTAACCTCAAAATAATTACAACTTTCACAAACTATAAAAAGGCAAATTGACAAAAATTCACCCAATGCATAGAAACTCGCCTTCCCCTACTAGAAATAAACAACTCCCTCTTCCTCCATAATGCCACTGACAAACTCACTAAAGCTATACAAAAAGCCTCCAATCTTTACATACCAAAGGCCCATAGAAGACACTACAACCCCTCATTAACAACCGAAATCTGCAACCTGATAAAACAAAGGAACATCATTAGACATCAAAAAATTTATACCCCAGATCTAACTGCTCAATTTAACTCCCTAAACACACAAATGTCAAACCTCATCTCCACCCATAAGGCAGAGAAATTCAAAAAATACCTCAACGACAACATGGGGAAGTCTGAAGAAAAAGAACAAGACAGGTAGTGAAACGTCTCCACAACTCCCAAAACAACCCCCCACCCACAAACGAAGCATTAAGAGGACGAAATAACTTTTTCCTCTCCCAAACAAAAAAAAACGAAATTAGAAATTAATCTCATCCCCCTCTCACTACATTAGAAATTATATCACATCAAAACGTTAAAAAACTCCCCAGACTCTGGCCCAGACAACATGTCAAACCTTCACATTATAACACCTTGGACGCCACACGCTATTCTTCATCACAAATATTTTCAACAAGTCTTGGTCACTCAACTAACATCCCCCACTCTGGAAAAAAAGCAATAATCATACCCAGATTAAAACCCAGAAAAGAACCCCAACTCCCCTCTTCATATTGACCATATTCCTCCTCTCCTCCCTGTGCAAACTAATTGAGAAGATCATTCTCACCAAAATCCTGCCACACTTTCATTCCCCAACCCACCAACATGGCTTCAAAAAATCACACTCCACCTCTACAGCACTAACAAACATCACACAAAACATCATAAACGGGTTAAACAAAACTCCATCCCACAGAGCAATACTGCTAGCCATTGACATCAGTAAAGCTTTCGACACAGTACCCAGACACATCCTCATTCAAAAAATCCTAAACTCACCCTTTTCTAACAATTATTAAAAGTGCCTAGCAAATCTCATATCTGGACGCACTGCTCAGGTATCAAGCAAACATCAGTCCTCAAAAATCGTAAAATTGAGAAACGGAATCCCTCAGGGCTACATCTTGTCAAATATACTTAAGGGACACATATGTACTACAAATATTAGATCAAGGGGTGAGCAAAATTGTCAACATATTTTTTTTAAGCAAGTAATTATGGACACTAAAAACCTGACAAAAACTATTAACTTTTAAAACTGACTTTGAAATCATGGCTTGGCAGGGGATTTATTAAAATTTTATGATTAATAAAAACAGAAATCATATTAAATATTATTTTATTAACATAAAAAAAAATATTAAATTTCCTGCTCAATAGACCTAAGGGGTCCATGTTTACGAGAAATTAAGTCTAGGCATGAGCAAATTGACACCAAATTTGCCGCCATTTTTGAAACTAATAAATTCAAGAAAATTATTTATTGATAAAAAATCAAAGTTTTAACATATTAAACAAAAATAAAAGTTCTTTAAATTTGATGATGATTTCGTATATTTTCACCATTGATAGGGCAAGCTACGTAATCTGACCCCATTCTGAACTTTTTTTACGCTCGAAAAAATAAAATAGTATTATATTATTAATAAAAATTAATAATTCTAGAATGGGGGAACAAAATTATTGCAAAAGTTTTATATTTTATATCAAATTAACGTCCGAATTTGATGATAAACACCTAAGGAGCTTTAAAAATAGGGTCCTAATAAAGGCTTTTGTTTACTATATTTAGTTCCAAAAAAAATCCGCTGTACAGAGCTGATTATGACGTCATTCCTAAGTTTTTTATGAATATCCGATTCCAGTTTGCTTGGACTATATTATTAGATTGTGTTTAACCTGTGTTTTTTGGTATCATAGTCTAGAATTTTGAAAAATTTAAATGCCCAAAAAAAAATATTTTGGTTTTGAGCTTTGAGAATTTGAGTGCTGTGATGTAATTTATTTTTCTGTTGGTAATTGCTAAGTATGTTACATAATGACAATTGATGAAGATTTTGATATCCCAGGTAACTATAAA
>JABUQX010050053.1:0-10000 GCA_015478945.1 Trachelipus rathkii
AAAAAACCTCGCTCTTCTGAACCCTTTATTAGCTAGCCTTTTTCCTGTCTAACCTTTTAACCCAAGACTTAAAGTAATCCTAAAAATAATTTAATTTTTTAATTCAGCAGAACAAAATACTTAAGAAATAAGTTTCATATATGTGAACAAAAATTTTCCCAATTTTTGGTGAGCATTTCTCAAATTTCTCGAATTTTGTCATTTGTCTTATCAATATAGAATTTTAGTGCTATAAAATTGGGCGAGATGCAAATTTTTTATTTAGATCATCATTAATTTGCATATCCAACCATTTTGTCGCTGTTCACGGGAATTTATTTATTTAAATTTTTTTTTTCATTTTTAAAAATATTTTCATGTGAATAGTGACAAAACTGTACATGGTGGAAAAAAATAATATTTTTTTTAATTCAGCGATGCAAAATACATAAGAAACCATTATTCTATCATAGGTCTCAGAAAAAAAAGACCTAAATTTTGTTGACCTGTGATACTGGATGACTTTACTTTACTCTCTCATCCATATTAAGTAATATTTTACAGAAATATAAATTTTGAATTTTGAATGACTTTTCTCAAATATAAATTATGGATACAATTCCCTTGCACTCTAATATGCCAATTATTCTTTCTATTTGCACTGAATTTTAAAATGTTGAATTTTAATTATTATTCCAAAAAACATGAATATTAGAAACGAGGGAAAGTATAAAATTTAAGAGAAAAATTGTAAAGAATTTATTAAATAAAACAAACTGATGAAGCAAGAATATAATATATAATAATATATATATATAATAAATATAATAATAATAATAATATGTATATATATATATATATATATATATAAATATAAAAATATATATATATAAAAATAAAAATATATATATATATATATATATATATATATATATATATATATATATATATATAATATAATAATAATAATAATAATATATATATATATATAATATAATATATAATAATAATAATAATATGTAATATAATAATAATATAATATAATATAATATATATATATATATATATATATGTATATATATATAATAATAATAATAATAATATAATATATAATAATAATAATATAATAATATATAATATAATATGTAATAATAATATATATATTATAATATATGTTATGGTATTAAATATAACACATACATAAGTAATAGGAGAGTCATTCCGCTCGCCCAAAGTGACCGCGACCTTTTTGACCTTTGACCACGACTTTTTATATCCTCTTTTACCCCTGACCTTGACCCTTTTGGGCCTTGACCTTTTTGGGCCTTGACCTTTTGGGCAACCCAAATTTTTTAAGACTAATTTTTTGAGAACCCAAAAATTTTTGAGGCAAATTTTTTTTGAGAACCCTAATTTTTTGCAACCCTTCGAAGGGTTGCAAAAATGGTTGCGTTAGCAACCGTTGTACATACCCACCTAATTTTTGAGAACCCTAATTTTTGAGAACCCTAATTTTTTGGCAACCCTAATTTTTGGCAACCCTAATTTCGCCCCCCTAATTTTCGACCATGGGTCAATTTTGCCCACAGTAATTTTGATCTTCATTTTAGGGACAACCCTATTTTTGATAATCTTAACCTTTTTGTCCCTTCCCCTTTGCTCCAAAGTTTGACAGATACCATGGGCCAATTTTGACCCACGTTAATTTGTTGTCCTTCATGGGTTTTGACCCACGGTAAATTATTGTCCTTCCTTTAGGGGCATAGCCCTTTTTTGATGTCTTAACCTTGTTTGACCACCTTGTTTTAGTCCTTGACCTTGCCATATACCATGGGTTAATTTTGGCCCACCTAATTTTCTGGCCACTCTTGCCCCACCCGTCACATATTTCGTTCCTAGCTTGAACGTTGTGGACCTATCCTAACTTGAACACCTACACACACACACACACACACACACACACACACACACACACACACACACACACACACACACACACACACACACTTATACACACATTCACTATGACACTTACACTCACACACACACACTTATACACACATTCACTATGACACTTACACTCACCATAGATACTTACATTTACACTTATTCACACGTACAAACACGACCAACCCTTTGATTAACTCCATGGGTCAGTACAGCCCCACCTAATTTAAGCCATCCCTGGTACCAATAATTTTCGCCCAACCTTTTGTATTCTACGGTACAATTTTGATGCCTCAGCATTTTTGATGCCCCAATTTTGATGCCTCAGCATTATTGAGGCCCCAACTTTAATGCCCCAGCTTTGATGCCTCGCCTTTGTTGATGGCTCATCTTTGATGACGTCATCTTTATCGTTTCATCTTTGATGGGGTCTATATTGATGGTACAGCTTTGGTGGGCTCCAATCACCGTAAGGAGTATCTAGTGATGTTCTATTAGTGTTCTATGAGTATTAGATGAGTGCCAGGTGACGGCCAGAGTGCCAAGTGAGTGCCAATGAGTGCTTAAGTAGGTGCCAATGAGTGCCAAGTGAGGTGCCACATAGTGCCAAGGTACACTTATAAGCACTTACACTTGCCATAGACACTTACATTAAACCATATACACTTACATTCACAACCGCACACAGATACACTTACACTTACACTCACACACTCGATATTTTGATGCCTCAACTTTGATGCCTCAACTTTGATGCCTCAACTTTGATGCCCCAGCATTAATGCCTCAACTTTGATGCCTCAACTTTGAAGGTTCATCTTTGATGACTCATCTTTGATGAAGGCATCTTTGATACCGTCTATATTGATGATTCATCTTTGATGAAATCATCTTTGATGGCTCATCTCTACCCTACATTAAAGAACAGAGTTAATATTAATGTCTTCCCCTAGTTCATAAGCTAACCACCAGGGCGCCGCATGCGCCCTCCCGCTGAAGGCTGACAACCCCGCACCGCAGGTGCGACCCGCCGCGTTCCCGTCCGCCGCGAGCGCCCGCAGGCGCAATATTTCCGCGTACCCGCCCGCCGCGAGCGCCCGCAGGCGCAATATTCCCGCACGAATGAAAAATATATATACTATAAGTCATTCATTTTTATTTCATACTTAAACATTTCAAAGAATTTCTTTTCAAATATACTATGAATCATTCATTTTTATTTCATACTTAAACATTTTTATTAAAAACATTTTCGCGAACCTAAAACTGTAACTCATTACAGACCTATTATTTAACACATATATTTATTAACATTATTTTTACTTAATACTTTTTACTTAATACTTTTTAATTTATAAATTTTTAAAAATTGTATGTAAGAAGAAAAAATTCAGAGTGTCTGATATATAATCAGTTTATTTTACTACAATTGTACGAAATATTTATTAAAAACATAAACTTTACATACCTTAAAGCAGTAAATCAGTAAATCAATAGAGGTGTTACCTAACAACAAAGGGATTAGTATGCTTTTGTTTTACTGTTTTATTATGCTTTATTGCTTTTCTGTTTTAACTCATATGTTTTACTGCTTTTAACTCACATATTTATTATTACATACCTTAAAGCAGCAAATCAGTAAATCAATGGAGGTTACCTAACACCTAAGGGACTAGTATAGCTTTTGTTTTACTGCTTTACTGCTTTAACTTTCTGCTTTACTGCTTTAACTCACATACATTACATACCTTAAAGCAGTAAATCAGTAAATCAATAGAGGTGGGACCTAACACCAAGGTGGGCTTAGTATGCTTTTGTTTTACTCTGTTTTACTGCTTTAACTCATGTGTTTTACTGCTTTAACTCATATGTTTTACTGCTTTAACTCCATATATTTATTAACATTACATACCTTAAAGCAGTAAATCAGTAAATCAATAGAGGTGTTACCTAACACCTAAGGGGATTAGTATGCTTTTGTTTTACTGCTTTACTGCTTTAACTTTCTGCTTTACTGCTTTAACTTTCTGCTTTACTGCTTTAACTTTCTGCTTTACTGTTTTAACTTTCTGCTTTACTGCTTTAACTTTCTGCTTTACTGCTTTAACTTTCTGCTTTACTGTTTAACTCATATATTTATTAACATTATGTTTTTTTTGTTTTAATACTTTTTATTTATTTTATTATTATTTTTATTTATTTTTTATTATTATTTTTATTATTTTTATTATTTTATTTTATTTTTATTATTATACTTTAGTGTTATTTACTTCATGCCTATTGTTATTATTATTTAGAACACACATACACACACACACACACACACACACACACACACACATATACACACATTCACTATGCCACTTATACACACATTCACTATGACACTCACATTTTCCCATAGACACTTACATTTACACTTACACTTATACACCCATTCACTATGACACTTATACACACATTCACTATGACACTTACATTTCCCATAGACACTTACATTTTACACTTACACACACACACACACACACAGATTTTACCCACTCACACACAGATTTACTTACACACAGACTTACTTACACTCACACAGATTTACTTACACTCACACACAGATTTACTTACACACACAGATTTACTTACACACACAGATTTACTTACACACACACACACACACACACACACACACACACACACACACGCACACTTACTTACACATATATAACGTATAATTTATTAAAACATTTTATGTTTTAATTAAACACGTACATTTATATTACTCATTCAAATATAACTAAAATTATTTCAAAGTTTCTTAAAACTTCTATAATAAATCAATCATTATCTTTGAACAAAGAATTTATTATTAACTGTTAATACTTTTTGTTTATAAATTTTATAACTATCAAGTTTTAAAATAACTTTTACTAAAATTTTTAGAATACAAACGACCACATCTATGTTGACAAAAAAATAAATACATTATTATTTGACACCCTTTCACATCATTTTTGTTTCCCAATATTTCAACAACTTTATTCGTTTTTCTATATAAACATTGAAAGCAGTTTGCTTATAATTATTTTGCAATGTCTATTCCCTCTTTTACCCCAAGTCTCAGTAATTCTTCGCTAAAATAGATGCCTGCATGAAGTTAGAAAAAAAGGGGCAAAGCGGATTCAACATAGATTTTCGTCAGTTTATTGAGTAATAAAAATTTTAATGGTGTCTCTCCTTAAAATTTAATCTTTTCTTCCAAGAGAGGGTACGAGCAAGAAAGTTAGATTAATATGAAAATGGAATACATAAGAAAAAAGAAGTTCACTTACTAAAGTAAGGAATAAATATTAGCAAAAGAAACGAGTAAAAGTAAAATAAAATTTACAAAAAAATATATAGATAGATAAAGATAAATATATAAAGTTAAATAGATAGAGAGATAAATATAAATAGATAAACAGATAATTGAATAGATAAATAGATATATGGATAGGTGAATGGAGGAAGGATAGATATATAGATAGATTGGGAGATGGATAGATAGATACATGGGGAGATGATAGATAGATCGATTAGGAGAGGATAGATAGATAGATAGATTGGTAGATAATATATATATATATATATATATATATATATATATATATATATATATATATATATATATATATATATATATATATATATATACTTTAAAGATATATATATGGTGTAATATATAGAAATAGATGCAGGATATATATATATATATATATATATATATATATATATATATATATATATATATATATATATATATATATATATATATATATATATATATATATATATATATATATATATACTTTAATTATATTGTCAGCAAAGTAATAAAACAATAAAAAATAAAAAGAATACTTTGAACAATAAAAATAAATTACATAATCAAAAATAAATAAAATATATTAATTAACTATGTACATAATTTATCTGAGAGACTTTTCTCTAATCTGAACAAACCATATTCTAGCTTATATACCATCAAATTCATTCTGAAAAACATCTGACACCAATAAGTAAAAAAAATTAATAATTATAACTAGACTTTCTCTCATGAGCACAAATTTATTCTTTTCTACAATCTTGCAGGGATTAAAGAGTAACTTAAAAGCTGTACATATTTAATTTACATAATGCCTAAAAATAAGAGCGCCAGCCAGTTTGATTGCATATATAAGGATTACTCTTCCTATTCGATACCTTGTATATTTCCTTAATAGTTTTATGATAACCTATACCAAATATCCTATGCAAATAACCTATACAAATCCGATCCATAGGAAGGTATACAATAAAACTACTCAATCACGTACAGCAAAATATTCCAGCTTGAATTAAATTTCTTTAAAATTACATTAAATTTATTAAAAAATTTCTTTTGTCATTTGAATATCCGATTTCTCTTCTAAATGATGGTTATTAATAAAAAAAAAAACAATATATTTCGTTTTTATAGTATTTTCCAATGTACTGTTTGAAAATACAAATTAATCTCGTCTTAATTGACTTTCTAATCTCTTCTACAAAATTTGTGGTCACGATTTTATTATAGTTAATTTTTAACCACTACCTAGTAACTATTCTCTCGATATTATTCAATAAAACTTGCATTCCCTTAACTGATGGAGTCAGTAAAACAAGTCGCCCGCAAAATATAATAATATTGGAAATATAAAATCCCATTTTGGTTCCGACATTACAGTCTGAAATAGTATCGATTAATTCATTAATATATAAGCAAAACATGAGAGGTGATAAGATGCTTCATTGTCTCATATCATTCTTAATTAATCTGCCAAAATTCAGAAAACAATTCTTATACTTTATAGATGCCGGCTAACATACTCAACTATAAT
This sequence comes from Trachelipus rathkii, assembly GCA_015478945.1. Taxonomy (NCBI): domain Eukaryota; kingdom Metazoa; phylum Arthropoda; class Malacostraca; order Isopoda; family Trachelipodidae; genus Trachelipus; species Trachelipus rathkii. Next base: position 6,816 of record JABUQX010050053.1, read on the forward strand.
ATTAATTACTTAATTTCCTAAACAAAATCTTATGATTCACTTTGCCAAATTCTTTACTCGAATACGAAAAGGCTGTATAAACCAGAGAACTTTTATTTAAATATCGTGAAATTGTTTCTTTAAGCGTAAAAGGAGCAAGTGTGGTAGAATATTTTGTTATGGAACCATGTTGTCTATCATAAAGAACCATTTAATATTCTATGCCATTTACTGTGCATCATAACCGGCCTGTAATTGTTTATATCGTTCCAACCTTTTTATTTGTCTTTTATAATTGAAGTAATTATTCCTCTTAATATTTTAATATGTATATAGTTATGCATCACACACGTATTTAAATATGTAGCTATTCTTCTATCAAATTATTCCGTTCCAAGCTTAATATGAAACAAATAAATTTCATCTGGTTCCAATGATGGTTTTATTTGTTGTATTATATCACTTATTTCCTTTGCGTTAAACATGTCATTATATGTTGACAAAAGTTATCATCAAAAATCGTCCTATATTTATCAAAATATTCTCAACTATTTTCTTGTCATCAGTGTCATTTTCAATAGCTGTTGGATAATTCAGATTTTTTGTTGTTTTTGTTAATTTGATTCCAGAAACTTTTCATGTTTTTATTTCCAAAACTAGCTATTAATTTCTTTTTCCAAAATTTATTTCCATTAGCTTTACTTTTCTTTAATCTATATTTAGACTTCTCTCTTGTTCTTCGCATATCATCTACTCTACTACCTTCTTTTTTTCTCTGCCATTTAGCTCCCAACTAATAAATTTCTCAAAAAAAAAAAAAAAAAAAAAAAAAGGCATAATTGAATCAATTCATCCATGAACAGTTTTCTTCACTTTTTTATTTACTGTAGTAAATTTTTTTGCTGGCAATATGAAGCATATACCTACTAATTCTTAGAAATAATCTAAATCCTAATAAATAATAAGAATCTTTACAGCCGTAATTATTACAAAACAAAAGATCATGATTCATAAAATAATCCGAATTACATAGAAAATTAATATATCTTTTATATTCATTATTATTATCTACCGATAATTTTTTCCAATAGCCAAATTTAGCATTCCTAGTTTAATATCTTTTAGTAGTTTTTTATATTCAAATTTAATGCACGATATATAGAAAAATGATCTAGTACTTACATTCATAATTCATATAAGATTGAAACATTTGAAATATAAACCCCCAAATCATGAGAACAAATTATATGATTCAGCCATGATATGCTTATAATACTTAGACGAAAGATAAATAAAAGAGTCATTATGTAAAAATTTATCTGTATACTCGTATTATTTCTATAATGAAATTGCACAAATTTTTTCCAAAGCCTGAATCATCTATATTTGAATTAAAATAATTATCCACTATTATTCTCGAATAGTGAATAGTAATTGAATCTCCGGTAGGGCACATATAAACTCACTATTAGGATCTTTCTCTCTCTTGTAACATGGTAAACACATATTTAGTAAGAGAATTTTGTTTTCTTTAAAATTTAGCGCAATACTATTAATAGAATGACTTTGATAAATCGGTTCTATATAACTTGAAATTTCTTTACGTCATAGTACTTACTCCTTTCTTGAGCCTACCTTCCATTATTCCATCATTATGTCCATCTTAGACAAATAAAACACAATCCCAATCATCTGAAAAATATCACAAAGTATGTATTCTCTTTTAGTAACATAAGTTCTTGTAATAATAAAATATTGCGAGATTCCTTTAAAATTACTATGGTTTCCAAGTAATTTTTAAAATTACAATTTTATGAGCATAATCTTAAAGTTTTTTTTTTTTTTTTACCTATTGCTCTATTGCTTTTATTGGAAAAGAATTTTATACATATTATACCTTTAGGCTATATATCTTCTGCTAAAAGTTTATCCCTTATCTCGACGTTAAACTTAAATGATTTGGAACCCAGATTTCTACATTTACGATTTTCCATTTTGTGTATTTCAGTGTTTAGGCTTTTTTTTTTAATGTAATTCACTTTATTCTCTCTTAAAACATTCGTGTCACGATTCCCAATATATAAATCTACTTAAGATTTGGCAAACTTAAGCTTATCTGTCAAATTCGAGGCCTTATTCTAAATATTAATTTCTTAAATCTGTACTTTTGTTCAAACTTTTTTTCAAACTATTGTTTCGCATTTTTACTTCCGTCTGAGAAAAAACTTGTGATGCTGGAGGTGTTGATGGTAAAGTCGGAGAGTACAGACTCTTTTCGTTTTCAAGAACAACGTATAATCAGATGTACTAATTTTTATCGAGTACTCACTTTAGTTCCAATATCTCTAATTTCTTTTATAATATCACATACAGCTTCTTTTAATCACGTCAAATGTGATAATACATTTTTATCTGAAAAAAGCAAACTTTTAAGGTGAGTTACTTCTTCTCTAAGCTTCGAGACCAGCAAATTAAACTACGAAAACCTTCACTCACTACATCAAAGCCGCTCGATGCAGGAAATACTGTAATCAATACTTCAATTAATATCGGTAAAATTTTACCTTTTTGATGAAACAGTCTAATCATATCAACTATATCTTGCATATCTCCTCTTATGCTATCATCTTTTCTCCATTTTAACTTTTCTTTAAGAGCATAAGAAAACTTTTGCTTCTAATCTTTAATTTTACCGGCACCATTAAAAGCTACACAAGTTGCTACAATGGAACCATTATTACTCTAATCTAAAGCTGTTGTGAAGCATAACATTAAAGATTATTAATCTCAACTTCCATAGTAGAAAAGTCAAGTCACTCAAAAACTTGCTTAGTCCAACTCCACATTTACGAACATAATTACAATGCATCTTACTCTTTACGAGGTCAGTTGATAGATAGATAGATAGAGCATACATACATACATACATATATATACATACATACATACATACATACATACATACATACATACATACATACATACATACATACATACATACATACATGATACTTATATATATATATATATAGTATATACTATATATATAATATAGGTATATATATATATATATATATAATAATATATATATAATATATATATATATTATATATATATATATAGTATATATATATATATATATATATTATATATATATATATACTATATACTTTATATATATTTATATATATATGTATATTATATAT
>JABUQX010050053.1:15000-20000 GCA_015478945.1 Trachelipus rathkii
AATAAATATATATATATATATATATATATATATATATATATATATATATATATATATATATATATATATATATATATATATATATATATATATATATATATATATTTTTTTTTTATATATATATTATATATATATTTATTTTAATATTTTTTATATATATATATATAAATATATATTATATATATATATATATATATTATATATATAATATATAATATTATATATATATATATATATTATATAGTAATATATATATATATATATATATAATATATATAGTATATATATAACTTTTTTTTTTTTCCTAATTTTAAAATAATTTCTCTTGAAACAGCCCGACCATATGTAATATAAATTTATTCAAAACAATGTTCTTAAAAATAAAACCATCAAAAAATCCTCTTTAACGATGTCCTTAGATCCGTTTTTATTATTTTTAAAGCAGAAATTAAGCTCTCAACATTTACTTGAATAGGAGGCAAAATTTTAGGATAGCACTTGATTGCCTCTTTAACTGATAACTTTGATTTCCGGTCGATTTTCATTATTCCATCTAATGACTTATGGAATTCTACCTTTTATTTTTCTATAAGCTATTTTTAAATGCATTTAACTAGTAGATTGTTTTTCATCGACTTTCTGCATGCTCCAATTTCCCATTATCTGGCAAATGTGACTTCTTCATCTTCATCTGACAAAATTCTACAAGGGAGCATTCCTGAAACTGCTGAACTATCTGACTCCGGCCCAGATTTATGTTCGATAGCGTTATTCATTTTAAGTCCTAGTTCACATAGAACACTCCTAGCTTTAAATATCAGATCTTCAGTTCTGGGAAAGATTCTAAACAAAGATTGTCGACAAAAATATTTTATTTTCAGTTAACATTCTTTCCCTTCTTTTCATGGAATTTATTTGTGATTTGCTAAAATCCGTTCTCTATAAAAATTTTCCTGCAGTCAAGTCTTCTGATTGAATATTTTTTGTTGTTAAGTATGGGTGTTTTAATAATTCTTCGAGTGTTTCGATTTGTTCCCACTGACTGTCGGAGAGAGAAAGTTCAGAAGTACCGGCAGCCATCAATACTACTACTAATAATCTTTTTAGTTGCAGAAGCTTTTAGACTTTAGAGCATAAGACATGTATTTCCCCATCTTGTCTCTTGACCTACGATTGCACTTTTGCAGCTGATTCTTTAGAACTTCCATTAATTTTTGGGGTACTGCTGCTTTGCTAATTTTCTCGCCTGCTTTTATAAGATTGCTCTATGAGATTGTGGAACCTCACGAACTGCTAAGCTGTAAGTACTGTGTGCAATGTTACACGTTATCGAACATAGTCTTTTCATAGTTTTCTCAAGTTCATTCTGAAAACAACTAATACTTCTTCGTTTTGACATTCAATAAAATCAGTAATCACATTTACCAGCTTCCTCTTCCCTCACCCTCATTGTCCTTATTTAATTTTTTCAATCGTACTGTCATGTTGATGCGTTATCCGTAACTAAGCTATTTACTTGCTTCTTGTTATTTCGAATTCTTTTAAGACGTGTAAGTAACAAATTCTTGAATATAATTCGCTGAATGTTGGAGTATTTTTTATTTTACTGGCTAACCGTCTTTAGAAATATTGTTTTTTATCTTTAACTATTATATATATAATATATATATATATATATATATATATATTTATATACTATATAATATATTATATATATATAGTATTATATATATATATATATATATATAATATATATTATTATATATATATATAATAAACTGTATATATACTTTATATTAAGTATTATATATATATATGAATGTTGTAGGTATCCATTTTAAATGCATCAAAGCATCCCTTTTATGCAATTTTTTTAAGGCTTACATTTTTGTTTTTATTTTTTCTTCTCGAACTATTTTACAACATATTTTACATGTTAAAGGGACTCCGTTCTAAGCCATGTCGCTCCACACGAGTGCTTTAAATCTCTGGTTTATTGGCAAAGAAACTAATGGATCCACTATCTTTAACAACCATTTTAATCAATTGTATTTTGATTTTTCACTTAACATAGAAAGAACAAGTTTATGGCAACTAAAAAAGTTTCCCTTTAGTCTCAGTTTTGAAATTAAAGGTTTATCCTGAATTACCTTTAGCTTCACCTTTCTTTTTAAGAATTGCAGCAATGTCTGGATGATAGCGTTTAAATGTCGCATTAATTTAAAGAATCCAATAGATGTATTGTGACCCCATAAGTAACTGGTAGTTAGGTAGACTCTTTTGTGCATGATCGACTGACTGTTTCCAAAATGTGGTTAACTATTTTCATATTGACAAATGAGAGTATTTTTATCTTCAGAGGAGTAATATATTCAAATACATTAGGTGTTTTCGATTTTGGTTTCAGTTGACATGATTTTTCTAAGGATATTAAATTTAATTAATTAAAGTTATCTATAGAAGTACCGAACCTTTTTTATTATTGAATAATAAATACACATAAGCAAATTTCTGGAAAAAAAGAGAATTATATATATATATAATATTATATATCTTATATATATATATATATATATTATATATATATATATATATATATATATTATATATATAATATATATATATATAATATAATATATTATATATATAATATTAATATAATAAAATATATTATATATTGTATAAATATAATATTATTCTAGAGAAATATACTATATATACTATATGTAACACCTGTAGCTAATAAATTAATAATTACTTAATTTTGTCACTTTGCCGGGAGCCGGAAGCAGCCCTCTTTTTGCGCTCCCGACTCCGGCCCTCTCGGCTCCAGGTCCCCTAAAAATTTTCGCCTCCGCTCCGGCTCGGCTCCAGATCCCTAAAATTTCGCCTCCGTCTCCGGCTCCGGTCCGTCCCTCAAAAAGTCGCCTCCGGCTTCCGGCTCCGGCTCCACCCAAAAACCTTGCCGGCTCCGCGGTCCGCTCTCGCTCGCTTCCGGCACCGCAGCCCTGTGAGGTTATCTGTCCGCCAGGATAGGCGGTCCTGTTATTCTTATGAATAGAGCACTCTTTCATAGGTTTAAGTCGCGTATCGTTTTAGCTTGTCGTGGTTGAGTGGTAAACACACTTGGCATCCGTTCGCCGAGGGCCGGGATCTATCCTGGTAAGTGAAGAATAACTCAAGGAATAGGTTATTATATATTTTTTTTCTATTGAGTTATATAAGATATGTATCAATGGATTTAGTTTTCTTAATCGTCCATCTGTTCACTAAATTATCTGACTAACCAAGACTAGAAGCGTGTGAGAGATGAATGTAGGGATACCGTCTTCTTAGGCTAAGGACATAAATAGACTCTTAGACTGGTCATGTATCACGCAGATATAAATCGTACTATATTTATTAGTAAGGCATCTCAGCCTTGTTTTCGGATTTATCCGTCATATGTTATCTTAAAACTATTAATGCTCAAGTAAAACGGAATATCATTGCCTGGAATGTGGTCAAAGTTTGCCCTGGAAAATGTAAAAAAATAAAAAAAAAAAAAAAAAAAAAAAAAAAAAAAAAAAATTATCCAAAAAAAAAATAGCTACAGCGAAAAGGATACATTTTTGGAAATCCTCGAAATTGCAGCATAAGAAAACTGTAAAAATAATAATAATAATAAAAAATTAATTGGTTAATAATTATAGTAATATGATAGAAGGCCTATTTAGAGACCTTTTATTGTTTCTCGTTAAATAAATAGACTTCTATTAAATTTTTTTATACGGCACACTAGGGGGTCGAGCCGACGGAACATAGGGGGGGATGTTTTCCATACCCCGTAGGGGAGGGGCGGAGGAACCCCCGTGACCCCAAATACCAAAGAGCGGGGGTTTTCCGGACACCCTCCCCGGAGGGGGGGAATTATTCCTACCGTAGTTTTCCGAAGGCCGAGAGACCCCGACTCCTGCATCGGTGCGGTATACCCTTGGGTATCTGTTAGTAAAAAAAAAAAAAGCAAAATTTAAATAGAAAGTCTATTTATTTTATCGAGAAACCAAAAAAAGGGTCTCTAAATGGGCCTTCTAATCATATTACTATAATTATTAAACAATATTTTTTATTATTATTATTATTTTTACATTTTCTTATGTGAAATTTTTACCAGGATTCAAAACTGTATTCTTTTTCGCTGTAGCTATTGTAGTTTTTGAGATACTATTTTTTTTTTTTTTTTTTTGTTTTTTTTTTTTTTTTTTTTTTTTTTTACATTTCCAGGCTTAAAATTGGACCAGCATTCCACCAATGTATTCCGTTTTACTGTAGCATTAATAGTTTTTAGAGATACATATGACCCGGATAATCGAAAATGCTGACCATATATTATATAATATATATATATATATATATATAATATATATATATATAATATATATATATATATATATATATAATATATATATTATATATATATATATTAATATATATATATATATATATATATATATATATATATAATACTATATATATATATATATATATATATATATATATATATAATATATATATATATATATTAATATATATATATATATAATATATAATAATTATATACTATATATATATAATATATATATATATATATAATATAATATATATATATATATAATATATTATAAATATATATAATTATTATTATAGTATTAAACTTTCTCCTACCATTAAGCAGAACGAAATTTTTTTAAGTAAATATTTATTTACGCTTATTAGGCTAAACTTCTTAAAATTGTAAGCTACCTAAGCGTTATTTAATGATAATATATATATATGATATATATAATATATATAAATATATATATATATATATTTTATATTATATATATATATATTATATATTTATTATATATATATATATATATATATATTAAATTTTGCTTTATACGGCACACTAGGGGGCTCGAGCCGACGGGGAACATAGGGGGGACTTTTCCATACCCGTAGGGGAGGGGCGGAGG
>JABUQX010050054.1:0-40000 GCA_015478945.1 Trachelipus rathkii
TTAATTATACTATCACGGCGTGGTATGGTTTATATATATACGTGGTGTACGTTTATCTAGCTTTATCCTATTTTAATTATGACTAGCTCACTTTATTATTATGTGTATTCTCTATGATATATTAATATATACTCACATCTATATGTCATTTATGAGTAGTTACTTAATACTTGAGATTATATCTTGAGGGTCTTAGCTGGCTTATATGCTGATAATTGAAAGTACGTCTACTTCTATATAACCTTATATTAGTATATACCCTAGTATTCACTTACTATTACATATTACTTATATATTATATATATATATATCACATACTTCATAGTAGAGTAGCTGCCGATATATCCGTATTATGATGTATGGATATCTATATATTGACTAGGCATACTCACCTTATACTATACTATATATCTATAAGACTATATTATAGGTAGGTGCAGGACTTAAATATAGCAGCTGTTATAGGCTGTCATTATTTAATGTTTATATTTATAAACATCATAACTTAAGTTTTATTATTAGCCAAATCGATGGCTAGTTAGGTCTCGTATAGAATACATGCCAATTACAACTTCGCTGCTAATTTTATTAGGTACAATAACTTTCCAGTCGTTAATACCTCCTATCTATTCTTATGATAAATATATATACCGCTATTATTCAAGAACGTAAGGGCCTTAATCAGTAGATATATTAGTCAGTAACTTATATATAGGTAGTACTTATTTATAGATCTATAATTACCTACACGTAATAGGTGGGTGTTGTCCATGCTCTTCGAGAGTGAAACTGAGAAACGTGTGTGAGTTTGTCTGTAGTAATGTTTCTGCTCTTGCGTTATTTTGATCGTAGAGAGTTGATGAAGAACAGCTCAATAAATAAGAAAGTATGAAAATAAACCAAGTATCATAGGATAATAGGTGAGCTTTTCCACGGGCTTTTTGAGCTATCTGACAATTGCTTTTTTTTTTTAAGTTTTAGATAAATGACTCTTATGAACAATCTATATATAGATCACTATGTTACCTTATATAATATGTATTATTTTTTTCTAGGAACCCACCCTAACATAATCCTTCTTTAATACTGAGTGAGCCTAGTATATATATTTTATCCTGTGAGGTGAGTAATTATAGTCCATCGATATATATCCTAATCTTCATTACTACTAGTTTTCACCTCGACACTACATTATACTCACCCTATACGTAGAGGAGGGGTACTATGCAGTATTCTTTTATCCCATACACTTCCACTGGTACTTATTGAGGTATATCTCTCGACCACCACTAATCACGTATATTAAGTCTGTCATTTGTGGAGATTCTATTATCAATTATATATATATATACTCAAAAAAGCTGATAACATTATATAAGCATATACGGTAGACGCATTTCAATAGAAAATTCCTATTATTTCTGTCTCACATAATGCTCAGATGTTTCACCTAAAAGAGCGGATTTTTTTTTTTTTTTTTTTTTAATTCGTCGAAAATTCTCACACAAAAAAAATTATCTCTCCCGCCTCTGTAGGGGGCTTCGTGAGCCGACGGGGGACAGGGGGGCGGACGTTGTATCATACCTCGCTGGAGCGGAGCTGACTGGTCGGTAGGTATTATCTCTCCACCGACGAGCCACTGCAAGTTAGGATGCAAAGAGATGGCGGGGTTGTTCCGGAACCATCGCTTCCCGGAGGGGGCGCGCGTGTGATATCCCTCCCTCTCTCGTCGCGAGCACGCGGATGCCGAGAGACCCCTGACTCCTGACACGATTCCTTCCGGTTTACACTCATGGCTTACCCTTTTGACTAAAAAAAAAGAATACATTCTTCACCTTCAAAACAGTGTTTGCCAGATTGAATTTTAACTATGTAATAAGCCCTAAAAACATAGAGAAAAAAACACCAAAGAGAAAAAGGTTGAGAGAGTCCCATCCTTAGGAATCTGTGTGCGGGTGCTGATTGCAATTATAATATATGGCATTGTTTTTTCACTCATGGTAGGTTACGCTGCACGTTTCTCAGTTACAGTGAGCGTGCTCGTAAGCATCCAAAAAATCCTCTGTGACCACTGGTGGTAGCTTATAATATATTATAATACAAACAATTGATAACGTGCCTCATATACTATATAATATAAATATTGTCTTATCAATTATCATGTCTTGTAAAAGCTAACTCCAAACTTGATAATAATACGTGAAAGAGTTATATATATGCTTTATTAGTAAGATCATATAGTAGGATTCATAATACATACACTTACAGTATAAATATAAGATGCACCATCGACGATCAAAGGAAACAAATCTCACTTAATACTTAAAACATAAAAAGGAACAGTGAAGCAACAAAAAGAGGAATTGTTTTTTTAATTCCCACACAAATAAAATTAAATTTTATTTTATTTAAGCACAGTATACATATCTAAGGAATGGTAAACCTTTTCCAGATGAAAATTTTTGTGTTCAGCTCATTTCGAAAAAGTGCTCCAAGGTCCAATATGATATACGTATGCAATTGTCTTAGGATAAGCAGGGCAGATAACACAAAGGTACTTGAACAAACACTGTGCTTTTAATATATATATAAAGACCATTATAGCTTTTTAACAAGTTTGGAACAAGTGTGGCAGGAGATTTATTATTAAAAATAATGTTCTTTTTAATATATATATATATATATATATATTATATATATATCAACCTTATTACGTCATTAGTTGTAGTTATAGTATTCTCATATAGTAGGGATAAACTGATAACGTAAGCCGTATATACTAAGGGATAAATGATCATTATATATACTATATATATATATAGCTATTTGAGTAGATATATAAAAATACTATATATATATATATATTATAATATATATATAAACTCAGTAAAACTAGTAGTACTGGAATGGAAGCCTTTTACATCAATGTTAACTCACGAGAAGGCAGCCCCCCTTACACTGTGCCTGATTTTTAGATTTATTTTTTTCTTTTTTTTTTTTGTGGTGTTTTTTATGCATTTATATTTTAAGTATGGTTTTTATTTTTTCTTATTTCTTTTTTTTCCTCTCTTTTTGTTATTTTCTTCTTTTGCATTTTATTGTTCAAAATTTATATATTAAAATAAAAAAATTTTATTTTCCCTACTCTTAACGGGGCCTCGATGTAGCCTATGGTATTCGTTTAGCTAAAGTAATACCAAAGTGTACAGGGAAAGTTATTAATTATGTATTGTTTTTTTAACTAAAGGCCATACCTTTATATGTGTAAACGGAAAGCATTGCAGGAGGTCGGGCGAGGTCATCTGTCGGCCTCCCCCTGTGGACGACGGGTGGGACTTTCGTTCCGCCGCCTCCATCGTCCGTGTCCCACGTCGGCGTCGGAGTAAGAGCCCAATACAATTGGCAGTTAATGAGATTTTTTTTTTAAAATATTTCCGACGAATAATTGCCAAAAACAAAAAAAAAAAAAAAAAAAAAAAAAACATTAAAAAACCCTTCAAAAAGGTTTTTCCCTCGCGCTGACTGTATCCAAATACTAGGTATCGAAGCCCTCTTTGTTTACTGTAAGTGCTGCCTCAGTTTCCGAGTTGCAAATGAATGGTCAGCTTTTAGACACTTGTACCTTATTCATTATCTATTTAAATTATTCCTCACACTCATTTATTATTATCTAATTTTTACTTATTTATGTGATGCTACATGTGAATGTAATTATAAGTTTAATGCATGACAGAGTTCTATATCCATGGTGGATTAATTTATTTATTATTATTATTAATTCAATTTAATATTATTATTATATATTAATTAAATATTTAAATTAATAAATTCATACGTCCTGAAAGAATTTCCTTTAAAAAAATATTCAGCGGAGTATAGCTCAAATGAGAGATGGTAATAGACAATGCCTTGTATATTACAAAAAAAAAGTGCGAACTCGAGAATAAAAGCCTCACGCTAAATCAATTAAGCCTACGCTTATTAAGTAAATCATAGTCTCATTCGGCACAAGGTGTACCAGAAAAGTTTATAAAAAGTACAGAAGAAGCTCATTTCCGTCATCCCTCGTATATTCTTAAGTGAACATTCTCACCACTATACGATTTATCGTCAGGGTAATTATATAGGAGAGTGATTAAATAATAAATATATCACTAGAGTTCATTTGTATATATATTATATATACTCACTGTTGAGTTATATTTTTTTAAAGCTTAAAATAAATAAAGATTTAGCACTAAAAATGACTCTCCTATAATTTATTATTACATATATATCATAATATTTAAGGTTGATTTATTATAGTATTAGGGAGTTATGGTGACGTAAATGTACCACTATCGTCAATTGCACCTTATACGAACCCACGTATTACTATTATTATACCCTGGTATTTGGCATATTATTCTATATTTATCCTGTCATACATCATATCTAGTACCTAGTACAACGTAAATTAAACTTCTCTCTATCGAGTAATACCTATCTCCATATTATTACCTGAGTAGTTAGATACTAATGAGGCGTTTATATTTGTGAGTAGTCCACTATTATCTACTATATTTGATTGGTTTATTCATAACAGGTTTTAAAAATTGATACGAAGCAACAACTTTAGATTATATATTATATCTTTTGAACAGAAAAATCATTATCAAAAGCATAAATCGACTCGAGGACCTGACTATACTCTATATCACTTCGACACCATTCTATTAGTTTCTTTTTTTTACCTATTGACATGACGGATTAATATAATGAGCTCGACTAATAGACCTTATGTAGTGTATACTGTTATTACTGTCCTCATGGTATCATCATAACTATATCACAAAAAAAAAAATAAAATAATATATAATTAAATTAAACTAATAAAGGTAATAAATAATGGACATACCAGCTGGTACTAATATATGAATATAATATTAATATATATATATATATAATTTAATAGTGTATATATATATAATTAGTATTATTATATATGTAATAATATATATAATGTATAAATTTAGTTATAATATTTGATTATTTATTTTGAATATATATATATATATATATATATGTATATATGGAATGCATGGTGGATAGGTATTAGGTAATGTATGTGATATTAGAAAAACATATGAGGGAGGATATTGAAAGAGGGACTCAGTGAAGAGAAAATGAAATTTAGAGAAAGTCTTATTACACATCGACACGAGTTTATAAGCGAAGGTTTTTGAAATTTACTCGGCGCCATATATAGAAGAAGACAAGACACAATGCCTCATTAAGAGCGTGGGAATTTGTTAATTCACGAAGAAAGCGCAAAAAACAATGTGACGCGCTTTATTCACATGGCGGCTCGGTATGTGTGGTACTGTGTCTAGCATAAAGCTATACATCGAACTCTAGCCTGGTTTTGAAAATTTTAATCAAATAAAATTAAAATAAGTGAATATAAGAAATAAAATATACCACATAATTAAATAATGTAAATGGTTGAAACTGTCACAAAATTTTTAATCAAATTCTTTTCTAATAATAAAGCATTATTTAAAAAATTTATAAATATATATATTTTTATGATTTATTACTAATTTTATTTTTATGTAAAATTTCATAAATAAATATAATATATTTTATGTGGGAAATATAAAGAAAGTAAAACTTATTTTATAATGTTAAAAATAATAATTAACTATTGCCTCGGAAGTTTTAGAAATTCTACCGTGAGCGGAAAATTTGTTTTCATATATAGTATATGAAACATTTTGTTTTGAGTAGTGTGAGTAGATTGAGTAGCTGATTAACTATATATTATATATATATCTTTATTTCCTATATTTTCTCTTTCTCTTAAAGGATATATGAATATATATTAATGGCTGTCATGGTTTTGGTCTACAATTTTATGAAGGTTTTCTCTTCGATATCATTCGGTGGAAGTCGGTCTCGTATAATTTGGTCAAGAAGGAATGGATTCAAATCGCACCAAAATAGCGTCCGGTAGTTCAGCGGTAGAAGCACCCTCCGCGCGAACTATAGCGAAAGACCAGGTTCGTATCACTGGTCGGGTGCGCTGCTTTGTGTGAACCATTCTCCTCTCTCTGCGTGTGAGCTCCTAGTCATTGTTTTCCAGTTGCAATTAAATATCTCGTAGTCTCACCTTGTCGATCTTGCCAGGCGTTATGTTATCACCTGGCAAGTACTTCAACACCACGCATTCCGTTTTGTAGATTTACTCCCTCCTAGATTAGGGCTCTGCGTGTGAGAGCGGTGGTGTAACTGTAAAAAAAAAATTAAAAAAAAAAGGAGAAATGAAGAATAATACTACTATAATAATATATAATATTATATAGATTTATATATATTATTGTATATAATACCTAAATATGAGTAGTATGAGATGTACAAAAAATTTATTACTAATACTATATTGAATATATATATGAAGGTATACTATAATACTAATAATAATTTTCAATTCAATCATCAATCATCAATGTTATGCACATCATCATCTACCGTCCTTCGCCCATATCTCGAGACGTATGAAGATAAGTGAGGTTCGCATACTACTTGGAAAACACAAAAAGTTAGTAGATAAACCTTAAGTATAAGGTGTATCTCATTGACCCCTCACATATTAAGAGAGTATGTAATATTTAGTTGTAATGATATACGCGCAGGAGATTTATCTTAATAATAAGAAGTGTACAATTATTATTGCATTTTTATTACTTATATGTTTATTTTTAAAGTAGGAGAATAATATATAATATTTATATATTATATTATACATATACAATATGAAAAGATATTTACTAAATTTTTGACTATAATATAGTGGAATTAAATTTATGTATATATTTTGAAAATTAAATTCAAAATATTAATGAAGAAATTTTTTCAATTAGTTGTCAAGATATCTGTAGATTATTATCTTTAAATAATAATAAGGATTAAATATATATTATTATATAATCATTAGATTAATAAATTTATATATAAATATTTTTATTATATTAGTAGATGATGAAATACATATATATACTATAAAGGTATAAGTATTAGTATTTAATGATGTGATACTATATAATTATATATTTAAATATATCTTATTTGATATAAGTTTATTTAGGTATTAAAATTATATTATTTATATAAAATAAAAATATTATTATTAATACATAGGATATATAATCATACAAATATATAATATATTATCATATTATATTTTATATTGAAAAAAATATCGGTAAAATAATATTCGTGAGAATTCCTTTATATATATATATAATATAAATATAATTATCTGTATAATGGGGTAAAGTGCCTAAATAATATAATCTTTATATTGTATTAGAAATTTAGGGTGGAAGTGATAAAAGTCACACAACAAATGTTCTCCTATCGGATAATCACTCGGGACAGCCCTCTTACCTAATGACATTGTGTATTGAGACCTAGTAACATTCTTCGTAAAAATATTTAATTTTCTACGACGTCATCTTGAGTCTGCACATTTGGCTTAAAGTTTTACAGATATTTTTAATATAATTTACAATTTTTTCAATTCTTTTTTTTAAGTACTTGAAACTACACAAAAAAAAACAAAAATCGCTAAAGGGGTAGTCAGTCACTAGATAGTCGAACAAGGCCTTAAATAAAGACGAGGGAATTTTATTTTTTTTAAATATTTTTATGCGGTGGTTTTAGTCTGCGACATTGAGGTCCTGTAATACATAAAAATATTTGATAAATTTCTGATAGTAATTTTTAAACTCTCGAGTCTTATGAGCACAATTTCCTGATATCTCATCTTATAATGTTATCAAAACTTGTATTTGTCACTATAGCATTATCGATTAAAATACACAAAACTTATAGAGAGCACATTTGTGTTGCAAAAGTCTCTTCGTAGGTTCATATGATATCTAACCCAGTGGAACTTACGACCACTATAGACGGGAGGTGTTAAGGACTGTTGAGTCCCACCCAACTCACTTTCGTGAGAAACTATAGTAATATAGTACTACATCTCTTTAAGGAAAGTCTTATACAATGGTTGAATATTATAGTATGTTGCGTTAATATGTGTCACATAATTATTGGTAACTTGAATTATTCTATCAAAGCATTACTAGTTTATTGTGAATTAGCTTTCTTCTTTTTCACTTTTTGAGAATAACAAGTACTATAATTGTGTGTAGAGGTAAGCAAGCACTTTCTTTAAGATGGCTCTTTTCTACCTCGCTTGGATTATGTGTGTTATGTCGAATTTCATATAAGTGATGATGTACTCATAATAAGCTATGATTTGCAACTACTCTGTTTTCAGTAACCTTTGCAAATCCTGATTTGTCAAATGACTTTTTGAAGAATAAGATCTCACTCAATCAATTCAAATAAATATCAAACAATTCATCCAATCGACCATAGCTTCTGATGCTTCCAAATTATTTTCAGGGAATGAAAAAAAATTCATCCGCTAATTGGAACCGAATCCATAGTTGGTCAGAGTTTAACCTGGCTTGTCTCAGATCGAAAAGACCTTTGAGATGATACGTAATACTTAGACATGCTATGTGTTTCTTTGTATTATGTATATTCTCCTACTTATCCAACATAATCAAACATACGTATCTTGAAGCATGTTTCATGGTGAGGCAAAGTACTCATTCATTTAGATACAATAAATACATTTTAGTCTACATATTTTTGACACTCAATATTGTCTATACAGATTAATAATTAAAGGATAAATTTGCAAGTTTGACGCATTATGGTTTATTCCACACACACACGAAGTTCTCGTGAGAGTCTCACATCATTAATATAGCCTTTTGTGAATTACACGTGAATCCTGCAACTCAGCGTAGTGTTCTCTTGCATACAGATCGTTCTCCACACGTGTGAAAGAGCTTCGCCAACGGTTTTTCCCAGACATTTTTTAACTGAGTTTTTTCTCGAGAGAGAAATGGTGTATATGTTCATAGAAAAATATTAATTTTTTAAAAATTACTTATTTTAATGTCTTTCTTTATTTATCAATCTCATTTTATTATTTTCAATTATTCGTGAACGTGGAGAAGCTTTCCTGACTTGAGCATTTTTTCATAATATGGATAATAGGACTCATAATTATGTCTGCATAGAGAAAAAAAACAGCCTTTATTTACAAGAATAAAAGCGATTTAGAAGTACTTAAAGTATATTCGTGATTTGTTTCACTAATCTGACAATACCCTTCTTCATACACCTTAAAAAAGATCAGAGAGATTTCTGAGTGCGAGTAATAAACTCTATGGGGCGTGCGACAGAGTTGATATTTTAAGACTTCTTTCAAGTAGTCATTTTCGATACAGTTCTCGCATTAATCTTTAGAACGCGGACGCAGGTCCGAGTACATCCCCTTTTTGGTCCGCTAGTGGGTCCATTCAGCTTTTTCCACTTAATTCCGAAATGGAAGTTCATTTTATGCATTAGCAAATAAGTCCACTGCAGAAGCTCTATATCTCTTCATTCAGTTCTATCTGTCCATCCCACACAGAATTCATCAACCAAATTAATATATTTTTCTGGTGTATTTGTAAGGGCAATTACCAATTCACATACCATGCACACATCTAATTTCCGCACAATTGTAAGATTTGGATTGCTCACAGAAAAAGGTAATCTGAGAGGCGAATAGAATTTAAGAGCATTTCAATGCTTTATTCCCAAACAATGAAACTTGTGGTAAAACCGTATGAAATCTTCCGATTTTATAGGTCTACCTCTATGATGATGAAATGTGATTTCTTAACCAGCTGTTCTGATGCATTTTCCGCTATCGATCCTGTCTGTGATATACGAGGGTGATCGTCTATTATCTACCGTGTAAAAAAGTTGATAAAGGCCTGTAATTATGATAATGGTTTATTGTTTTCTTATTTAAAATTCAAAGCCGTAGATATCTAAATCGTAGCTCGGACTGTTGTACAATTTAATCCTGTCTCCACAATACATTACATTTATATACATATCTAATGAATTGATGTGTGTAACTATGTGAGTGAGTACTATATGTATATTAATATTAGATGTTAAAAAGATCAAGAGAGTCTAAATAAAGCTGGCCAGACTTTATGCGAAGATCAGGTAGTACCATATATCCTTATATCTAATATTGCTCCGGTTATATATCTAATTATTGTTGAATTTTTTATAATTATATCTCTATATGAAGCTATTTTTTGATGATTTATTGTATTGGTTTATTATGATCTACTTGGATGAGCATAGGATGCCCCCTTAGCGTCGTTTAATAGTCATTTGTTGTTATTACTTATCTGACTCTACTTAAAACATAAAACATGTGATTTGCATCGTTAAGAGTAGTAGGAGGGCTATTTCGCTCGTGCTGACCACCTGACCAGCGATGGGCACCAAGTTACTGTCTCGATAAGCGTCCTTCCACATGATAGAGATAGTCGCTATGTCAATGTAGTCACGGCGGATAATGTTATTGCACCTCAAGTCCATCATTTATACACACAGCCACTCTCTCATTTCTATATTATTGCTTACAATTACTATATACATTATCTTATGATCTAGCATTCCTTTGAGACAATTGTACGTTATTTATTTTTATTGCGACGTGTTAGTCCAGCTTATTATCTACACGTCCGAATCGGCGTATTTTATTACCTGAAATTCTTTTTATGCGTATATATAAATTAATATATAAATAACTTATAATATTACTAATATGAATTTTTTGAAAGTTATCTCTTAGCTATGTGTTGGATATTTGAAAGAAGTTTTCTTCATTCAGATGCATTTACCAATCTTTGAGCATGACATCATGTATGGATATATATCATAAAATCAAAAGTCTAAACTGAATACAGAGAACATAACCGTCCTCAGCGGATAGCTCTTGAAATAATTCGCGTATAAGATTCTTGTCGGCTAGTGAAATTATATCATATTTTTTTTATATCTGGAACTTGTCCTTATATTATTGGCTGTTTGTGATGCGTGTTGTTATTATGTTTGTTTTGATGTTTAATAGTACATCAACTGTTTTTTAATATAATAGTGAAAAGAGTACTTGATTTGTATTAATGTGAAAAAGTTACTGTTTTTTATAATCTGCTAATAATAGTGTGAGATCAGTATTGTATACATCTAGAGTAAATTTAGTATAAATCAACTGGTGAGACTATTGAGTGATAATCACTAATGAACACGATTGCTGTATTTTGTTCGATTTGTATTCTCCGAGTACTATGAGGACTTCTCGAGTGTGGTATATAAACAAGTAGACTGTTTACAAGAGTCATGTAATTAGGTTTTGTTCACCATATTGATTGTGGTTAATTTTAGTATTTGCTCAAATATTAGGGAGATGTTTTAATCAAATATTACTTAGATATATATTTCAAGCAGAGCATCATTATTGACGGCAGAATCTTGATAGACTACAAATAGTTTGACGTGTACAATGATCCATAAACGCGATCAGCCTAATTAAAATAATAAGTTATAATTTATAGAATACAAGGGCACTTTCAACCAATTTTCAATAATTTTGTATTCAACTTTATATTTAGTTATGTACATACCTATCGCGTGATATACTAGGTTATATATTTTTTTATATTTGTATTTATGTATTGATTTTCAGTAGTACGTTGTGATTATAATAATTTATTTTATTTATTTTGTAATATTATATATTATAATAATAAATCAAATTCCCGTGTTTATTACAAACTTTTAAAGCATCACAGATTCATTTATTTTGGTCAGTACATTCACTATGTAAGTACTGTATGACTGCGATGATGAAATTATAATTAGTTTTTAAAGATAGTAGATGTTTGTTAATGTAGTGATATGATTGGCAGGTTTGCGAGTGAGTTAGGGGGCGCGTTCTCAGTGGACCATTCTCTAACATCATTAATACGTGTGTGCACACTGCTAGGATACTTACTCCATGTTTTTCACGCATAGTAACGATGTGAGTTGAATAAATATTCTTATACTTTTTGCCATAGCTGTCAGATCAAATATACCCACCTATATATTATATCATATATATATTTACTACACTTATAATCTTCTTATGATATCTCACTCACTCAGTAACTCCTATTATATTATTATATAGCTCGTCTATGCTCTACCTATGAGACATTCAGATGGCTATATATGAATATTCATCCTGGCTATAACTCTCATCAGTTCTCACAAAATGAACTACTCCATTAATCTTAAGAATACTTATAATGTTATATTCACATATAATTATGGCACCCTGCTGAGTGAGGTGATGGAATGTAGTGCTCTTATTGTATTTTATATTTCATCTATAAAATTAATCAATGGTAATAATCAATATATATACTAAGGCGATTATCACAAACACAGCTACCTAGTCTATACTATACGCATCTTATTCATCAGTGAATATCTCGTATATAATATATCTATTCTAGACTTTCTGAAGTCACTCAATATAGTATCACTGAGTCGTCTTAAATCGTGTCGACTCCATCTCATCATAGGGGATTATACAAAGGTGAATTAATGTTGAGTTAGCGCAAATACCTCGAGTGTCACCCTATATACCTTTAGGAAATATGTTAGTGTGTCACCTAGTGAAAAATTAATTTTTTATTTAATTAATATTAAATATTATGATTATAGTATATATGAGTTTTTAACGAGATATTAATTTAAATAAATTGTAATTATTATTATTATATAGTTATATATTATTAAAATATTTATGTAAATATATAATCATAATATAAGTTATTAATATATATTTATATTATAGTTATATTTTTTAATTGTATTATATTTTATTATTGCCATCAATTTAGAACAAATACGGTATATTTATTTTATTTTCCAAAAATTTATTAGAATTATATTGGTTATTTCATTATATTCAATTCTTTCATCATTCAATAAAAAGAATATCATGATAAGAATAATATTCGGATCTTATAAATCGTTTTTAGTATTATTGTATAATCAAATTAAACATATTTATAGAAAAAAGATAAGATAACACTTGTGTAACTAAAGTGCAAACGTGTGTCTAACAGAAGTAAATTTGAGTATATTATTATTTATTTATAAATAAAATGTAAGTATTCTATATTTAATTTTAACATAATTGTTTAATCAGAATTAATAATAATTTAAAATTATAATCGTATTTTAATATATATATTTTATTTTTTATTGTATTGTAATTAATTTTTATTAATTAAAATCTCAAGTGAAATTATACGTACCATTGAGATTCACTGTTACTATACGTTATACCAGATATATATCTGAGACACACTCTGTCAAGAGTTTATATTGCTAGAGCATTCCCACTCTTATTTTCTATAGCAGGCTATCACGATTAAAATAACAACTTGATCATTTCTTACATCGACTAATTTAATAATTTTATACCATAATCAAATATATAAATATCTCATAATTTTATATTTAAAATGCGAGACAGAGATCAACATCTATTTATTCTAGAAATTCGGTTACTCTAAACACCACGATTGATTTTTTTGTTATATATATTATATGATTTATTCACAAGCCATCTAGTAGGCTAGATACATTTGATACTATATTCGAAATAACTCAGTAAGCTTACACTTATCATTACTTTCTCACTATATGCTATTCACGGGCTCTGCGAGAGTCATTAGGAGTCAGTAAACTATGACTATAGGACACTTATTTATATATTATTACTTGGAGGTAGCTGAATTATGGGTCATAGACATTGTCGTTTCACTTGAGCATTATTATTTGGCTATAAATTATATAAGTTTTATACTCGTCTGTATGAGAGTGAGAGAGCGAGTGTATAAGTGATTATGCCTCTGTGAGATATCCCGATTAATATTAGAGAGTTGATGTTTGATAATCACCCTTGTAGAGATTTTCCTTTTCTCTCTTGAAAACTATATATATTGTGTGTTATTGAACACCAGGGTAGGGCTCGTGATCTACGGATTGTGAGATAAAATTATCTTTTGTCTATTAATTACTTAACATGCAATCATAGATTGGATCTATATATTTTATATAGCTCTATATAGATCTCTATAATACCTCATTAGGTTCTTTATTAGGCCGTTAGATTAAATTCTATTTTATTAAGCCATTTCTCTTGATAGCAGATGTACTGATAATGATCTATTATATCGTTAAATGTGGTGCTTGTGATAGTACATCTGCTCTCTCTCCATATATTAATTCAAGTTATAATATTACAGCTATGTATATACTGTAAAACTAGTTCGTCGCACTAATCTGAAACAGTACTAGAGTGAGCCGTAAATAACTAAGATGAGAACTGTCTCACTATACGTGTGATGTATATATATATATTCCGGAGATTTTACTCTATGGTCACAAAAAGCAGTATATTCATTTATCATCTATATTTAACAATGAGGCGAGATTTTAAGTGACTGCGAGTTTCACTATCGTATATTCCATAGGTGAGTGAATATCTTATTCACTCTCAGATATTATTTACCTTCCTCTTCTCATTGTCGTAGATTATACTATATACTATTTAATTTACTTGTGTTTATATTAGACAAAATAAATCACATTTAATATCACAGTGGAACAGTTTCTGAGTGAGAGAGTCTGCTTGTCAAACTCGTATAATTCAGCATTTTTAAGCGAGATGAGGAGTTCTGTTGCTATCACAATACCGTTACTGTAAAAGGACTAATCTATTGCGACTCTCTTTCACTTCACCATACTTATTCAATATACCATATACTGGATGAGATTTACGCGAGAGCTATATCTACTCACTCCTTCTGGGTCTGCATTTATACAGTATAAATTATCTACCCTTAGTCAGATAATGAGATGATCTTCATACTCATATGATCATTACTTCATTTTGATCTAGTGTATGGTACTATGAGATGAACTATAGAATTCATAAGTAAAAGTACCGGATAAGACCATTGAACATGTTTATCCCACGATTGTCTATTTATACTATTCTTATAGGTAGTGTTATTTGAAGTGTCACTCGAGTATATATTTGTCTATCATGAGAGCTATGGTAGCGTGCCATGTGTATACTTGCTACTCGTTCAATATATAATAAATTATTTATTGAGACTTATGCTCTCACTTACCCAACTCACTTACAATGTCACCCTTAACCACTAATATAACTTTCCTCAAATGTCACTGGAAGCGCACTTTTTATATTATCTCACAGTTTTATCCTAATAATCAAACAAATAGAGGTAGCCGCTCTGATCCTTCTAACACTATCTTGCTATAGCTGCTATTAAATACTGATATTTATATCATTACTAAAATCTTTGAACTCTCCTTAAACTCTCATTTCCTCGATCATATTAATGAAAATTCATCTATATTTCCTTCTTTATCAAGATCAGTTCAGTATGGCTTTTCAGAGTTTATTTCGAGATCATAATCATGTGAGGAATTAATCACTTTTTCCTAATTTCGATCTGATATCTAATGGTCTTGCACACTGCTCATTTAAAGGTATTCATTATGGTGAGTTCCATTGAGTGCTGGAAGTCGTGTCTCTTGGACTCATGTAGGTCCTTAAAGCATTTCGATTCGAGCGGTATGTGAATGGTCAAGTGTGACTGATCTGCATACTATACTCAGAGCCTACCTTCCTGTATGTGAGATATTTGTCCATATTCCTTCCTGTCTTTGCTTATAGTCTTAGATATCATATCGTTATTTATTTCACAGATCCGAGCACAATAATTCTAGGCTTCGGCATGGATTATTTTGAGTGTTATGCATATGCCTCTCCTCATTACCTTGTTATTTATAGTGGTGTAAATGATTGTGTGTGATTGTTTGTGGAACAGATAGACATGAGTATGTGCATCATAACTCTCCTAGGAATTCTTTTCTTTCGCGTATCTATTTTTGTGCTATATATTCAACGTATACTATTCAGATTATCCATCTTCGGAGACTAACGTAGTATACTCACCTATGCTGTCAATGAATCAGATATGCACTCGAACACCATAGGATGTAGATTCCTACACTGCAGACACTACTCAATAATCTATCTGTCATCACGTTCATTATTTATAAAACTGTATTGGACGCTCAGTAACTTATTATCTCCGATTTTCAGCATGAAGAATGTAGACTCTAGAATCATCTCGCTATCTAGTAAGCTATTGTGCTTTGTGCGATATATTCGCAGTCTATTGTATGTTATTGCACAGAGTGTTCTTGTGGCGTATAACGGTTAGAAATCATCTTACATAATTCAAGATGTTAATATCTACTATACGTATGATCTAGTTGTTGTGATAGGGCACTTGTCATTATACTGCTACATCATTTGACATATTTAGTACCATATCCTTTAGTATGCACTAATCAGTGAGCACTTATCTACTATATAACCGAATCCCACAACTAATTTAACATTCACCTCATTTATGAGATTACTCGGACGTATACTCTATTATAACAATATTATGAGCGAGAGAGAGAATTACATCTATAGACTCATTACAAACTATTCTACTCGTATCCATAACACAATTAAATATATGAATTTGTGATAATAATCTATGGAGATATGATCACACATGAGCAATCGATTATATGAATTTGCTATAAAATCTTAGTGAGCTAATATCAAATAATAATGTTACGTGGTTGAATTACTCCTCGCTAGATATTACAGTAGTATGTGAATGTTTCTGTGTATTGTTTTTTGTTTCCTTCTGCATAAGTAACTATTCAATATGTTATATTTATAAAGTAATTTTTATATTCTTATACTAATAGTTTCTCCTGTATTTGATGAATATCTTTGATTATTCATAGTACTATTCATTAGTTATTATGAGAGTGGGATTTATCTCCGGTTTCACCATATGGTTTGATTATCTCGACTCGCTTATTTGTTAGAGTAGGTAGATTTTTATGAAATAGCTTTTAGTGTGAAGATAGGTTTATAGAGTGCTCATGTGATTCGGTTGGGTAGTATGACGTCTTAGATTTTATGTTTCTTCTCGTGATATAGTGATTTATACTATTACGGCAGGTAGCTCGCTAGTAGTGTAATTATTGAGTTACTACTTCACTATTTAGCATTCCTGTATGTTTTTTATTATTTATATATGATGATATGTATTAGTTGTTGAGTTGAAGGTTATGGTTTTTTTAGGTGGTATTATGACTGTATGATCCTAGTAGTATATCATTTATTTAGTAAGTAGTTGAGCTGTATTCGTTTCGATCAGTCTCCTTAGGGTTATAATTCTTCTATTCTTATTATAAGAAGGTTGTTCTTATGGTGTTACTTCTAGTTTCATGAAAAATTGTTGTGTGAATTAATTGGAGTATCATTTACTAATGAGATCTAGCTCATAGTTATGTGGTACTACTTAATATTATAAATTTATGTTATAGTTATATATTTTTGTTTTAAGTATATATATATATATATATGGTAATAATATATATATATACTATATATATAATTATATAGTAGTGTATGTTATATTAATATTAGTATTATTTATTGGTTATTATTGATTTATATTTATATGGTGTTGGGTGAGGTATGTATATGGTTAGTTGTGATGAGTTGATGGTATTGCGGTCTTGGTGTTTTTATATTAGTTATTTTAATTGATATTATGTAACTTTTTATAGTTTTTATATTTGGTTTCATTCGTATCTAATCTATGTTATTTTATGTGAGTTTTATTGTGTTTATACTATTCCTTAGCTCTTTCTTTTAATTTCTCACCTTCGTGTATCTAAATCATACTCTCATTTTATTCTATTATCTCTATATTATTTATAATGTTCCGACTTTCATTTTTATTATTATTTAGGATATTTGTATTTTAGAAGTGAATAATTAAATTGACTAAAAAATAACCACAATTCCATGTTGCTGTTATAAATGCAAAAATATGCCGAAGGTTACTTCCGTAAATCATACTCATTTTTCATTTACAGGTTAATTACAGGTTAAGTATGTGTTTATGTATTTCTTTATGTGTGTAATTTGTGTGTTTGTACCCATGGGATATCAGTCGTATTTCTTTGTTTTATTTTTCAATCAGGCTAATTGTTTTGTTTCTTGTACGGTGGCTAAATTTGGTCGGGATATTGTTGTCTAATCATGTTTAGGGCAAATTGCTATCGTCTTATTTTTTTTCAGGTATATTGTGAATTGTGGCAAATTATTTGTTTATTAGTGAGAATTGTACGGTCTCAATTTCTTCGCTGTCGATTTTTTTTTGAGGTTATATATGTTTATTATTTATTTTAGTTTTAATTTTTGTATTTTATTTGATGTTATTTTGTTATGATTTTATTTGTTTTTTAGTTTATTGTATGTATTATTTATTTTATTTAATGTTATTGTTAATTGGATATTGTTATATTATTATTATTGTATTGTATAATAATTATTTTATTGTTTATATAATGTTTGTATATAGTTTTTTATATTATTATATATATATATATATATATATTATATATATATATGTACATACACGGGTTGTGAGATATAATGTAACTGGCATATAATTGTAATCACTGTACTTCTCGATACATTAAATACGTATCACCGTTAACAGGAAAGGTGTAATACAAAGATACTTGATGTTTATTCATGCGTTAATCAATTATACCTTTCTTGTTATTGTTTTGATCGAAAAATAATATAATAAGATAATTTTAATTGTATTAATAAACATGGACTTTTTCATTGACAATAATAATAATACTTTTGTTATTATTCCGAATCCACATATAATATTTCGAACGATTTGCAAAGGGGCGAGTGCTATAGTGCCACGATGGATGTACTTTGCTAGGTCTTATTTCACCATTCTGCCGTTTAATTCTGTTGTGTATCTCATTACATCACTTCTGATCAATAGTGTGTTATCACATACTGACTTCGAATAGCGACCTGCATTATGTTAAAAGAAAAATCTTTTATTAAAACTACCAGGAATTTAATTATTTATTAACTCTTATTGAGAGTGTGAGATATAAATAAAATAATAACTGAGGTATCCAAGCGAGCGAGGACGCATGCAATCAGGGCAATCGTCTTACGGCACTGATTCTGTTGGCTCGTGAGAGCTTATACTTCTCTTCCCAGGTCCCAGATCAGAACCGGGTATGAGAAAGGAGAACTCTTATTAGGTTCGTTTTTTCCAATTTGAAAAATCATAAAAACAAGAATGAAAATCATTATGATGTGTATTGCTTTATAGCGAGATGTTTGATCAAATAATTTTATTAATCCGGTACAGTAGTAACTAAATACAACATAACTTTAATATATGCGTTGGTTTATAACAATCTTCTCATAAACTTTGGCTTCAAAATGAGTTCTAGCTTTACAAAGTAAATATAAAATTTTAAAAACCATTATTTTATAGTACTGTATTCAGTACATCTGGTGACTCCCGGACAAGCAAGAATACCCAGGGTTTCCCGAGTGAATTATTGGTTTTTAAAAATACTCATGTTCTTATTGAAAACTGTTAATATAGATATGAGCATGACCATATTTTACCCGCAGAAATTTACATTCCTTAACGTTCGAATGTGATCCAAAACTCTTTTAAGACTCCTATCATACATTACAAAAGAGTGTGTGAGTACACAGAAGAAAACTATTTAAATTCTACTGCGAGTCTATAAACACCATATATATTAACCTATATGACAAATAAGGGTCGATATTCATATATTAATTATCCACACTCTTAACAACATTTATGAAACTCCTAAAATTTCTAGTATAATAATCATTTAAAATCTAAATTAAATTTAATTTTTAATTTTTATTGTTTAATTAATTAATTTTAACTTTAGTCTTTCAAAGAACTGCACCTGATGAGTTGAAAAAAGAAAATCGTATTCTTTTGTATGCTTAATAAATTTAATAAAAAATACTTGGTAAACTATCCAAATTTGATCACTATTTACTAATTTATCGTATTTCCTCTTAATAAAAGTTTTTATTTATAAATATATAAATTAAATTAAATATATTAATTATATATATAATATAATATATATGTATTATATATATAATTAATTATAATATATATATATTATATATATATATTATTTATAACTTATATATATATATTAATATATTAATTATAATATATATATTATATATATATATATATATATTATATATTTATATTATATATATATTATATATTCCCTGCTATGGCGGGCATCTCTTGTAAAGATGTAATAATTAACAGATACCGTTTGTTGGTGCTTAAGATTGGACAGGAGGGAAGAGTTAGACTGACTTTGGTTTGAGTTAGGAGAAAATCCTATGACATTTCAGTCTCTAATGTTCGCCCTTTGCGTTCGTACCCACACTCTTCTTACAAAGGAGTAGACTTTTGAATCACAAAGCCAAACTTCGTTAACTAGACAACGAAGACTCGGACATCAAAATCTTTCCATATAATTTCCTAAGGTTGTTCTATGGCTTACCTCATACTTTCTTTAAGGTTTCCTTAGGAACTTCATCTTCATCTTCTTACTTTAGGCTACCTAAATGGTTGAGATAGGGGTCAATTAAAAGAGTGTGAGTAATTATAATAGATGGGAATGGTAGGAAATATACTAGATTTGGTGGATATGATAGAGATGGTATTTAGAAAGTGAAAAGTATGATTGATTTTGTGTGATGGTATATTGAGGGAGATATTGGTAAATAATGTGACGGATGTAATATCATTGAGGGGTTGTATAAGATAGGATCTTAACGAAATTCAAGTTAATGTTAAGTTTTATGTAAGAATTAAGTTAGTTGGAGCACTTGCATGGAGAGGAATTGAAATATAAAGGAAGAAGTGCGAAAGAATTATAGATTAGTAGAAGTTTAAGTGAACAAAATGTAATACAAGGAAATACTATTTAAACGAGCACTTGGGCAAAATAAATCGTTGAAATGTGAACGTATGAAGAAAACTGAAACAAATCAATGGACCCGAAAATGAAATATGAAAGTCATTTGTTGGTTAAGTTGAATAGAAATTATGGTGGATGTGATAAAGATAGGAAGTTAAGAACATAACTAGGAGATGGATGGATATGAAAGAGGATAATGTATAATGACGGTTAAAAGTAAAAAAGAGGCGTTTGTTTAGAATGTTGCTAAAATAAGCCATATGAAAAGTAGCCTCAAATGAACGTGTTTGGAAGTTATATATTACTGTGATGTCAATAAAATATAATAAATAATATATTGTAATCATTTACGATATCGGAGTATAGTAAAATAAAATTAGGTTAAATGATGTAACAGTTTGGAATGAAAGAATGAATAGGGATACTTATACAAGGGAATTAGGAAAAGCTATTTATGGAATGGAAAGTGTGAAAGTGAATTAAGAATGAGAGTGAATTAAGTGTAGATATCTATTGACATATGAATAATTGGGTGTAATAATAAAAGGATATAGTGCTCTTCAATAACTTATAAAATGGTTAACCGTTATGTGAGGAGAGTAAGGGAAACACTTTCCAAAGGTCTGCATAACTTTGTAAAGTAATTATATGAAAAGAATGGATAGAGAATGTATGTCGTATTGCAGATTGCAAAGAAGAAGTAAGTTTTTATTTGTGAAAGGAGGTTAATAATATATTAAAATGAAGAAGGTTAATGGGTAGAGTGAGAATGCTTGAGAATGGTAAAAAATCGTTCAAAGGTCAATTTGAGATTAATATAGTATATACCTTATGTTAGAAATATGAAATCAAGAAATGACAATAATGGAGGCGATGAATACCGGTGGATGTCAAATTAGATTTGGAGGCCTGTTAACAATAGTCGTAATTTTTAAAGGGTGTAGAGTCCGTAAGGTAGGATTGGAGGAGTGAAGCAGTAATTATTTACCGACTTATATAAAGTTAGGAGGATAAGGGAAACTGTAGAAATCTATAGGTGGGAAATTAGTTTAATTGAGGTTGTGGGGAAGACATATAAATATGTCTGAAAATTAATTTGGTTGGTAAGAGTTAGAAAATAACCAGAGGATGCTAATGTAAAATAAGAATTTAGCCTTTTAAGAAGTTGTATAGGTAATATTATGAGATTCAAAATTTTTATACATTGTGAAACAATATGATTGAGAAAAAGAGTGAAGAAGAAAATATTATTGTATTTAGGATTTTTATAGACTTTAGGTACAGACGTATTATTAAATTGCATTATTAATAGGGAAGCTTACTGTTTGCAAAGGTATTTAGTAGATATTAAATATTGGTGTATGGTAAGTAGGAGTACCTTATCTTGAAAGTGAAATCTGAAAATATAGTATGACAGATAGTGAATAGCGTGGTGATTAAGGAATAAATGGAATTGAATAATGATTGTATTTAATATTAATAAACGGAGTGAGGCTGGGATGTCATTACTGTTTTATATGTTATCTTTTTCATGTTATTATATATTTAATATATGGTTGGGGTAACTATGAAAGAATTAGGGTAGGGGTGATTAGAATGAGGGTGTTAGAATGATGGATGATAATGGTGAGACAGAGTGGAGGGTTTCCCTGCTTATTTTCCGCAGATGGATGATTTTGTTTTAGTGTGGCGAATCTGAAGAGTAAGTTTGAGAAAGAATTGGGTAGAAAGGGTTTGGTCATGTAAATGTGTAAAATGATAAGTTTGAAAAGTAATGTATATAAGAGTAAGGCTATAGCAGTAAAGTGAGGAAAAGTACGTCGGTAAGTGAAGTCATGTTTTTTAGATATTGGAATGATGCAACTGGATACAAAAGTTTCTGAGTATTAAAATATTAGGAATATTTAGGATGAAAAGGGACGGTAAAGATTGCACAGAGTGTAAGAAAGGAAAGGTTGTGAATGGTGGAAGTAGTGGCTGGGTGCATATATAAATCCTTTGAGGTGGATGTAAAGAACTAATAGTCCATGTAGTACGCTAGGTACGTTTTAATGTGCACTTATTGATGATATGTTTGTAACTGTTGTTAATGTGCAAATAGTAATTTGAGAACTATGTGTCATGGAATATAAGAAGATTAGATCTATAGGTGCAAATGTGTTCAGTATAATGGATCAATCTATATGGGAAGTGTTAGGTTGTGTAGTAGAAATTTGATAAAATTGAGGTATAAATCGAACAATTCAGGGAGTTGTGTGGTATAGTAAGAAAAGGCGTAAAGTGAGAAGAGTATAACGAGAGTAACATTGAGATGGAATTTGGTCCAAGGAATAATTCAATCATACCACAGTTGGTTAATCAGATGAAAAGTACAGTAATGAGGAGGTGCTGGTGAATCGACGGCTGGGAGACCGGAAGAAAAGTGGATTGAGTAAGTAAAGGAATGTCTGACAGAAATAGAGATATGATTTTGGGGCGAGAGGGCGAAAGAAAAGGTGCATAAACAGAAATGAATGGCGGGGTTTTAATGATGGGGTGTGTGTTGCGGACTTTGCCCAGGGGATAAACCCCACATTGACGAGATACCAAAAACAGTGAAGGGTTATTCGCAGTTCGTGAAACACCCTAGGTGGTGGATTTTTCTAACTGCGACGAGTTTTCCCTAAAAGTGTATAAAGGGGATGGTAAATAGGGAAAATGTCATTATTTTTTATAATGATTTTTAACTACTTTTTCTAATCTAATTTGACTATGTTTATCACTGCGAAAATTTAACAGGTAGATTAAAATGATGATTGTATAAGAATGATGATGATGATGATGATGATGATTGATGAGATGAATGATGATGATGATGATGATGATGATGCTGATGATGATTGATGATGATATGATGATGCGATATTCAAAATATATCGTATATATATAATATATATATTATATATATATTTATATATATATATATATATATATATTATATATATATATATATAATATATATTAATATATAATTATGTGTGTGTGTGTTGTGTTTGTGTGTGTGTGTGTGATGCCTCGTGTTTGTGAGCGCACGCGAGTATGTAGGTCTGTGTTGCTTGTATGTGTAATTAGAAAGAATTTTTGTGAAATATATTTATATTTTAATTTAATATTAACGTGTTTCTAATTTCAGGAACAGTTTTTGGAATGACAAATACCATAGCCTTTTGTTATACTTCATTTGGACCTGTAATTGTTGGAGCTTTAACACCTGAAGAAGTAAGTTTTTATTTAACTGTTGTGTTATAAGAATGGGTTACTTTTGGACCGTTTTTTAATTTTATTTTCTTGGCTAGATTGTTAGTAAATAGCATATATATTAATTTTTAGTGGTAAATGAATGCATGGCGCATGATCATTTGTCCAAGGGAGGGTACACCCCCGTACCGAGGACATGTGATTGTTGGAAAAATAATAAAATATAACTTTAGTACCATAACTCTGAACAAGCCAATAAAAATTTAAAAAAAGAAGTATCTGGCAGTAAATAGGCTTTAAAGATGAAATTTGTAGACTTCATAACTTTCCTTAGGCTCGCTTTTTATAAACCTTTTTTAAGTTTTCTTCCATTTCAGATCATTTCAAACATTTCATAAAAGTTTCATGAAAATCGGCTATAATCGGTTGGTGTCGTTTTAATTGGTAATTTCATCCATAAGCAAATGTTATAAACCTGAAATTTGGAGACATATTATTTCATATTTAGCAAATTTAAAAGCAATTTTTTACCACTGAAAATTAATGAATACATTATTTCCTAACTATCTAGTAAAAAAATAAAATAAAAATAACCCATTCCTATACAAAAGGACCATCTTTTTATGATTTAAGGTTTATGACTTTTAGTTATGATGTTTTGAGCTTTACAAACTTCTCGCTGAATCAATAATCATTGAAAGTAAATCAAAGAAGTACAAATGCAAGTCTGACAAAGGTGTTTATTCCAACAGCTTTTTTTCCTTTTATTTCTTAGAATGGAGTCTTCTACTATCCATTACAGAAAAATGTATTAATTCAGAAGAGGCTATGTAGTTGGTGAAAATATTTGCCAAAGACTTCAATAATATATAGACAATATCACTTTATCATTAACAACGGAACTATAAACCATGAATCTCACCTTCATTTTGATTTTCTTAATTTTCTAATGAATGTTTTTAATTTGGGTCTTTTAATTCAAATTTATTTCCTCTTCGAAACTTTTATTTTGCAATAATCAATGAAAAGTGTTATGAGTTTACCCTGGAAACCTTCATTCATATCATTCAACCACTATAAAAATGTCAGTCAAGAAAGATAGCCTACACAGCGGTCTCTCATTTGTAATTTTTTCACTAATGGGGACTAGTCCAAAATCGTCGACAGGGAAAATGATCGACACGGAATTAAAATAATTTCAGGTGGTGTCGAAAGCGTCGACATTAAAATGGTCGACAACATTTTCTCAACCTCTTCCTTTGAAAAGCGACCTTACTTCGGTCTGGAAATGGTATATTACTTAAGCTCACCTACCATTTCTTCCAATTATATTGCAACTATATTGAAATTGTTTGAAATAGGGTTGGGCGAACACCAGAATTTTGCGCACCGCACCGCACCGCACCGTACCGTACCTCTATATTTCAATGCGCACCGCGCTTCGCACAACGAGCTTGACCACACCATACCGCTCTAGACTTTAAGAAAAATTCGCCACCAAACACCGGTACAGTTGGTTTTGTTGTGGACACCGCACCGCAAACCGCACCGCCACAGCCCGCAACCGCCACCGCACCTGGTGGGTCGAGCCAACCCTAGGTTTAAAACTTTGAAAATGGGCTGTGTTTTTTATTTAATACTTTTCAAATTTAATCGCTATCTTTCTATATTCTTTCTTAGCGCTTAGTGACTTTCTGTCAAGAATCGAATGCAGGATTACAGTTGGAAGGAATTTTCTTGGCAGAGCACTTACTCTGATCTTCAAGATGCAGATCACTGTGCTGTCTAAACTATAGGCATCGTGCACAATGTGCAAAGTACACAATGAATTAATCTGACAAGAAAATGAGCTAAAAATGAAACGTTATTGCCAATCAAGATGAAATTTACTTGGAATACGTTTAGTTTGCTTGTTCCTCAAGTGTTGTCGGTTGCCTGATACATGGCAATATTTATGGATAGTTAATACACCTGCACAAAAAGATGTATCAGAAAGGGGGGGTAAAAAAAAACAAATAGTGCTATTAAGTCATTATACTTCAAATGTAATAGCTTTAAATTATTGCAAGTAAATGAGTCATTGGGGCATAAATTTAGATTTAAAATTGCAATTCCATATATGAATGATTATGAGTCTTTGCTTGAACTACACTAGAGCGGTTTTAAGTTTGTAACTGCAATTAATATTACTTCCTGGAAACGCACAATGAGATCTAATCTTCTTAATCTCAAATAATGGCACTCCCATATTATAAACTTGCCAATGATGATCCTAATCTTCTTTAATTCTCAATGATGGCAACTCAAATTCATAAACTTGCATAAAGGTGTCATATTAATTTACATACGAGCGATATGGGTAGATATATATGATCAAGTTTACGATTGGATGGATTAATCTGAGATTTGAGGTTGGAAAAATATTCAAAGTCTTCCCATGTATTTGATTACTATAGCATACAAGACATGAGTAGTTGCACTCTAAAATCAATCAGGATTAAAGGGAAGCAGGAAGTACGCTAACGTCTATTCCTCACTAACTAATTTAATAATTAATAAATCTAAATAATATAGTTTTAAAAAATTTGCTTTAAATAATAATAATAATAATAATAATAATAAAAATATCGAATAATAATAATGAATATAATAATAATATAATAATAATACAATAATAATAAAATAATAATAATAAATAATAATATATAATATAATAATAATAATAATAATAATATAATAATAATAATAATATAATAATAATAATATATACATAATAGATTAACTTTGTCAATTTCAAATATTAATTTGGAATAATCGAAAGTCCACCAAATATTATTTTTTAATTAAAAGAAGACATTGAAGCTTATATAATTAATGAAGATTTATTAATAAAACTTAAATTGTCAATTTTTTCTATTTTAATGATTAATTATATATATATATTATATTTATTTATTTAATGTATTAATTTATTAAATTTTAATTTATTAATTGATATTTAATAAGTATTACTTATTTTAAACCATGATTTCAGACTCTTGGTGAATGGATAACCGTTTACTGGTTCATCTTTGGAAGTTACGTAATTTCTGGATTATTTTTCCATGTATGTTTGTCCACTGAACACCAACCTATGGAATGAAACTATCGAGAATCATTGCGACTGATGTAAAGGCATATCAGGCAATGGAAGAGTCTGGCAGAAAGATGAATGATCAACTATTGGAGAAGAAACCTCCATCAATTTTGAGCTTCGACTGAAAAAAAAAAATTATTTTGCAAATTTTATTTTTTTAGGAAAAAAAGTTTCTTAATGTGATTCCCTATAACTGTATTTTAATAAAAACATGAATACTGAGGTAAAAACACTTTTGAACTGAACTGTAGAGTTCAATTTTAAATCATCTAAGAGTCTACACTTGTAATTAACCCTAAAAATTTAAATTTGGACCAAACAATATGCAAAATACAGCTTTCCCCTATTTTCCCCTAAAACATTTATTTTTGAGTTTGTTTGTTTGTTTTTTGTTTTTTGTTTTTTTATTTGTTTTTGTTTTCAATTTCATTTTATAGTTAGTCGAAATACGAACCTGTTTTGAATATATTTGAGTATAAGCCAAAAATCCTTTGTCAAAAGAACAAAAAAATTCAATTATGGGTAGATGAATCTATATCCAAATTCTATTGCGGTGGAATTTTTGCTATATTCATCAATTTCTACTATTCAGCTTAGTTGGACGGACCACAAAAATTACTTTTGTCATAAAACATTTTTGGAAACAACGTTTCTAATATTTATTCGATTTACCTAAAATTTTAAAAACATGTATATTTGGGAGAGATTCACCTCTTTGATTTAAAACAATTTTTTATGTCCCAAGTGTTTTCCTGATGTTCAGAGAAAATTTTTCAAATATTTCAAAATTTTCCCGCTAGCAACGACAAAATAGTTCGGTATACAGAAATTTTCTAAATAACATGATGTATTACCCAAAAAAAATTAAGCTCTGAAAATTCCATGTAAATAGAATTGTAAGAAAAAAAAATATCGCATTTAATTAATAATCATTTTACAAAAAAAAAAAAAATAATCCAACTTTGGGTATTTATGGACATTTAACTTCTTTGGGTATTTGATGGGCATTTAACTCTTTGGGTATATGATATTAAAAAAATTACTCAAAAGAACTTTTAGATAATTGACCCAACCATCATTCCTTATTTAATTTTCAAGTTATTTTGACTAAGGATTTGTGCTCACTAATCAAGATTTTCTCGACTCTTTACTGGGCAAACCGTTGTTTATAGAGTCAAAATGTCCTATATAGAAGTTGTCTATGTCATTAAATTATTTCTATCCTAAACATTTCATGAAATTAGGATGAATAATATATATATATATATATATATATATATATATATATATATATATATATATATATATATATATATATATATATATA
The DNA here is from genome assembly GCA_015478945.1 of Trachelipus rathkii. NCBI lineage: Eukaryota > Metazoa > Arthropoda > Malacostraca > Isopoda > Trachelipodidae > Trachelipus > Trachelipus rathkii. The sequence continues at coordinate 28,677 of JABUQX010050054.1, forward strand.
TATATATATATATATACTGTATATTATATAATATATATATATGATATATTATATATATATATATAAATATATATATTATATAATAATATATATATACTATATATCTATATATATATATATATATATATATATATATATATATAATTATAATATAATATATATATACAGAAAAGGCTCTATGTTTTGTTCGTAACTATATCTATAGATATATTTAATATAGAGTTTCAAATGAAAAATATTATTTCCTTTTTTTATCTTTTTTTGGTAATTTACACATCCATTTACAAAAAGAGTAATAAAAAAAGATCCTTCGCCGATTTTTCAAATATTTTGCCATTGCATTATATATCGATTGGAGAATATAATTACAAAGTTTTATTTTAGTATTATAAGTATTGATATTAAAACACAGGTCTCAATTTTTCCAAATACTTGAAAAATTATTAAATTCTTGATTTTATGCCAGGGTTTATACAGCTCCTTGAAAGAAAATATATTACGAAAAATTTTCTACAATTCATGAATATATTTTTTATGCTTATGTTTTTCAAGTATTTTATTGAAAATGTATTAAAATTTCTTAAAAATCAAACATTTTACAAAATATTTAGTGGAAACCTTTAATAAGAACCTTACACAATTCCCCGGACCGTTTAAAAAAAGTGACTCAGTCGATTTTTACATAACGTTAGAAAAAGTTATTCAAATAGTTTCTCTATAACATATATATTTTCAAGAAAATCCTTTTGGTGAAAATCTTCATATGAAGGGAACCCTTAAACCATGAAACAATAAAAACCACATAAACCTCATTTTAAGAGATGTACTTGCAAATTATTGACCGAACGAAAGCTATCGAACAAACACATAACATGTATTTAGTTTCTCTTAATATTTTTCATCATCTTAAAAGAAGATGAATCCAAAATGCTTAGATTGTAATGTAATGTTAAGTTTTGTTTTATTGTTAAATAAATTATTTGAATTTTAGTAAATATAATTTGGTCTACCTTACATATCTCAATTTATAAGTTTTATCTTAAAGTCATTTTTAAAGCTAAAGATGGTAAATTGTTAAAGTTACTTCTGAAAGTCAGGGAGAAGCAGAAACAAGCTTTGGAACTGTTGGTGGTGATGATTTTGAAGCTCGACTTCACACCAAATGTATTTACTCGTTTGATTTTACGCTTTATAACATTTATTTTACTTAGCTTTTTATCTGACTATTCTTAAACTGTATACCCTTATAGGGTATAGGGTTTATTCCTTTATACCTTTATACTGCATTAGGATTAAATAGAGGAATGTATAAAGGAATAAAAATCAAATTAAATATTAAATAACATATTGCATGGCCATTTGAATCAGTACTCTAGAAATCATTTTTGAAATGCCAGAACGTTTTTCAGTATATAATAAGGAGCATTATCTAACCATTCATCAGCCACCACATCAAAATAAAAAATTCAATTTTGTAGTTTTAAGGATGACCAGTAAAGCCACTTAACTGAGCCCTATGTGTAACCCAAACACCATTTTGATAAAAAATAAAAACCATTTTCGAAAGACACTGAAACTACATCCATGTAAAGAATTTGAGAACAATAAACTCAACTATCAGCCTATATATATTATATATATATATATATAATATATAGTATATATAATATTATATATATATATAAGATATTATATATATATATTATATATAATTATATATATATATAATACAGCCAATATATATATAATATATCGTAGTATATAATATATATATATATATATTATATACTTATATAATATATATATATATATATATATATATATATATATATATATTATATAATATTATATATATATATATATATATTATATATATCTAATTATATATATGATAATAATTATATATATATATAGATATATATATATATATAATATAATATATAAATATATATATAATAATATTATAATAATATATATAACTAATATATATATTAATAATATATCAATATATTAATATATATATATATATATAATATCTATATGATAATATATATATATATATTTATATATATATATACTATTATATATATAATATACATATTATATATATATATATATATAAATATATATATATATATATATAATATTATATATCTATACTATATATATATAGTATATATACATATATATATATATATAGTATAGTATATAGTTAATATATATATATATATATATATATATATTATATATATAATAGTATATATAATATATATATAAGTATACGTATATACATATATATATATACTTTATATATATTATTAATTATATATATATATATAATATATAATATATCTATATATATAGTATATTATATATATATAGTAGTAGCTATATTATATACTAAATATATTTATAATATTATATATATATATGTATTTTTTATAAAATATTATTTATATTAATATAAGTAAATAATATATATATTATATAATATATATAATTAATAAATATATATATAGATATATAACTTAATAGTATATATATATATACTATTATATATATATATATATTATATATATAATTTATATATATAATACTATATATATATAAAAATATATTAATAATATATATAATAATAATAATATATAGGTATATATATATATACTATATAGCATTATATATTATATATATATAATTATATATATAATATAGTATAATATATCTATATATATATATATATATATATATATATTATTTATTATATATACGTATACTATATTAAACTTTAGTATTATATTATATATATAATATAGTATATATAATATTATATAATATATAATTATATAATATATATATATATAATATTTATTATGTATATATATATATATATATAAGTATATAATTTATAAATTATATATTTATATATATATATTATATATAAGTATATATATCATATATAATATATTATAATATATATATATATATATTATATATATATATCTTATATTATAATATATATTATATATTAATATAGTATATATATATATATATATGACATATATATATAATATATATATATATATTAGTATATATTATATATATATATATATATATGATATATATATATATAGTATATATATATATATATATATATAATCTATGGTATATTATTATATATATATTATATATATATATACCTATATATATATATATATATATAATTAATATATATATAATAACTATATTATATATATATAATATATATATATAATATATATATATATATATTCTTCAGTTCTGGTAATGCTATTGTTGCTTTATAATGTGAAAACAATTGTTACGTCATATATTCGGTGGTTAGTAGTATAAAGGAAGCTTACTTTTCTGTACTAAGTGTTATCCGAAATGATACTTGATATGTGACCTGTATGACATAGAATCTGTTAATCGAATTAAAAAGAAGCCAGATTCACTTTGTGCACATCCATTCTTAGTTATAGAAACCGATGTAATACAATATATTGTGGGAAAATCACAACATATACCCTTGACATGTTTAAAAACTACGAAATACTTCCGGCAGCTCCGATGTGGATATAGCTCTTTAAGTAAGTCCTCTACTTGTTCCATGCATCGCTTAAATATCGGTCAAATCTTCTGCCATTATCCGCTTAGTTAACCTTCGTGGTTGCCAATACGGCTCTACCTGCTACCTTCTGATACATTGGCAAACCCTCATCTGTTGTCATGCACAAAATTAGCTCCGTCTACTTCTGACATGTGTCCTGCAAAGTGCTCATGATTTCGTACCTTTTCATGCTTTGCCGTTGCTTACGACATAACTCGCTCGGCGTTTAAGGGGGATAATTATTCTAGGGTAGAGTTTTTTTCCCCACGTTTCAATAATTTTGTTATTAAACTGATCATAATCTCACTGCAAGGGTTAAAGTATAATGCTATAGTGGCACAATTTTGAAATATATATATATAGTAACCTATATATATATATATATTATATTATAATATATATAGATATTATATATATAGTATATTATATATATATATTATAAGTATATATATATATATACTTATTATATAATATAGTACTATATATATATATAATATTATATATAATATAATATATATATATAAAAATATGATATATATATTATATATAATAATATATATATATAATAATAATATTATATATATAGTATATATATTATATATATAATATATATATATATATCTATATATCATATAATAAATATATCCTCATCACCAATAATTACAATAGACAAAAAGGCGAATTCAATATTAATCCAACTCTTAACAACATTATGAACTCCACTAACTTCTAATAAAATTTAAATCTAACATAGATAATTACTTTTTAAATTTTATTGTTAAATCAGAAAAGAAACTTAATTCCTTACAAGACTGCACCGGATGGAAATCCGGAAACAATGAAAGAAATTTTGCTGCTTTCATAATTAATAAAAAAAAATTGCGCTTACTTTAGATAGAACTACCGTCTCTTCTAAACTTATTTACGAATTTCTTCCTTAAAGGCTTCTATTGATAATTTTATATATTAGCGATCATGTGCTGAATACTTACTATATATATATATATATATAAGTGATATTATATATATACATTTATATATATATATATACTATATAATATATATATATATATATATATAATATAATATATATATATTTACTATGAGTCATGGGGGTCCGTCTATATATATAGTATATATTTATATATGATAGTATATATATATAATAGATATATATATATATATACTTATATATATATATATATAGTATATATATTATATATATATATATATATATTATATATATTATATATTAGTATAGTATATATTATATATATATATATATTATATATATAATATGTATATATATATATAAGTAATATACTATATATATTTATATATTATATTATATATCATATATATTATACTATATATATATATATATCACACACACAATATATACTATATATGAAGTACATTTAAGTTGTTTAACTTTACTTTCAGTAAACAATAATGTTAACACGTATTTGACATTTTTTTAAGGACGAAAATAATTGACTATAAGAGTGTATCAGAATAACATTTAAAGCGCTTCTATATTTAATTACAAATGAGCAATAAAACTTATTGTTACATGATTGGTTAACAACTTGGTGATTTAAATTTCAAGATAAATCTTAATGAGCGCAAATTTGGAAACGTTTTTTTTTTTTTTTTTTTTTTTTTTTTTTTTTTTTTTTTTTTTTTTGTTGTGTTGTAGTTTTAATTTCATATTTTTAACAATTAAGTTTAGGGTTATTCATACACGGAATCTAGTTTTAAATAATTAAAAATATAAACTAAATGAATGGGATGAAATATTTTTAAAAATATTAAGGATAGGAAATGAAATTATCGCCTGTTCATAATCTTTCCTAAATCAGTGAACATTTGTGATTGTTGACAGTTTTATTGAAGATTTAATATATGTTTGTCATATGTTGGTAATCTTATAGCCTAAACCAGTGGTGCCCAACCCGTAGCTCGCGAGCAACATGTTGCTCACGTACCGTTTTAATGTGGTTCGCTGCTCGCGTATTCAGATTCATCACGTTTATTAAAAATAAAATAGTTTTAAAAATTATATATATATATATTATATATATATTATGTTTATATATGGTCGTATATATATATATATAATATATATATATAATATATTATTATATAACTATATATATATATATATATATATATATATATATATATATATATATAGTAGTATATAGTATATTGTGTGTGATGTGTGGGCCACCCTACAAAATTTTAAATTCTTAATTTATTCGAGAATAGACAAAGGTGGGTCCCACTGCCTAAGGGCTAGTAATTCAAATAAACATGATTAAATATATGAAGGAAATGTTGTCGGGCGCAGGGATGCTCATTCGATAAATCTTTTTTATCGATTTTTTTTTTATTACAAGCTCAGCACGCTGACGGCAATATGCCCTTATTCTATGAATGGAAAGCTTCTCTATGGTAATTTCTGCCTAGGATCGCGAATAGGGATACATGAAGCCAATAGAGAACCCTCGCCCTCGCCCTCGCCCTCGCCCTCGCCCTCGCCCTCGCCCTCGCCCTCGCCCTCGCCCTCGCCCTCGCCCTCGCCCTCGCCCTCGCCCCCCCTGTAAAACGGTTAAGCGCTTCATTCATCTCCACCACTTTAAAAATGTGTCGGCTCCGTCCCGGGTCCGTCTCCGTCCCGGGCTCCGGCTCCGGCTCCGGCTCCGGCTCCGTCTCCGATCTCCGGCTCCGGCTCCGGCTCGGCTCGGCTCCGGCTCCGGCTCCGCGTCCGCTCGGCTCTTTCTATAATTTCATTTCAGTTCACACATGTATTTATTAGTTTTTTTAGTTTGTTAATGCATTTTTGGTTGTTATGTTACAGTCTTTTATTATGCCTTTCATTTAAAATGTCGATACATTTGTAGACACACTTACAACAATAAAATACGTAATAAATAAGGTTAAAATAATAATTTGGTTCTTACTAACTTTTAAATAATTGCTCTTGAACTACGTGAACATGTGCAAATACTTTTTACTCAAATAGCTGTTTTTAAAAATAAAAATGCTTCAACGAAACTTCTCCTTTAACGAAATAAGCGCTCAGCACTCACTTGAGTGGGAGGCAAAGCTGTAGCTGTGTAAACTGAATCTTGCAAGATTTTAGGATGAAAAAGGGATTTCCTCCGCAACTGTTAGCATTTGATTTCCCGTCTATGTTTACTTATGACATCTAATATCCTTATCAGATTTCCTACTTTGTATTTTTTCCAAGGTTTTTGGTTGAAAGATTTTAACAACTGATGTGAAATGTTGTGATTTGGTGACTTTTACTACTTAATGCTTTATAGTTGTAATATTGTTTTACTTTATCTACATATCTAATATTAATATCAATGATTTACCTTTGCCCTGTGTGCAACATGCATTTTAAATGCACAAGCGTCTCCCTCAGGCAATATTTACACTTACTTTTTGGTATATACTGAATCCAGATCGCTTAGGTACTATTACTTTTATTACTACAATATATATGTATATATATATATATATATTGCAATATATAAAATATATAACTGCTTAAGCGGCTAGAATATATATATCAATATAGTATAATCTATATAAAATAATATACTATATATATTATATAATTATATATATATATATATAATATGATAGTGGTTAACGAGCACAGGCGAAGAATTTTAAGCCTTTTTTTGTTTCTTTGAATCCAATTCTTGTTTCTCATGTACATTTTGCTCTGAATGCAAAAAACTTGCCTGGTTTTGTTTTATCACATATCACCATTCAGGTTTGCTATTATATCCGCCAAAAAAAAAAAACATTTAATAACTCAAAAATAATGATATTTTCAGTAATGCAGTCGGCAATCATTGATGTTACAGGAACATATTGATAGGACAAGTATTAAAAATATCTGCATTTTCCTTAATCCGCAATTATATATATATTATATATATAGTATATATCATATATATATATAATAATATCTATATATACTATATATATAATTATATATATATATAATATATATATATTTATATAATATATATATATATATATATATATATATATATATATATATAATATTATATGGACATTTATAAGATGTTGACTCCGTTTATACGGGGAAATTTTCGATAAGAAAAACAACGAATTTCGGGCGCTTTTCTTATTGGCAGGCAATTCCTATTCATTTATTAGCGTTCATTCTGCATTTTGTAATTTTTCAAATTAACAAAGATTTTTAATTATTATTATTATTATATTATTATTATTATTATTATTATATTATTATTTTATTATATTATTATTATTATTATTATTGATTATTATTTTATAGGAATTTAATTTTTTTTCTAAGTTTTTCATTTTTATTCATTGAATTTTCGAATTATATTATAATTTATGGGTCTTTTTATTTAAAAAAACCCCCCCCGGACCCCGCGAGCTTTCGAGCGGGGCACCCCGCTCTGCGGGGGACGGGGGGGATGATATAGAGGGGTGGGGGCCGAAGGCCCCACCCGCGGATCAAAACATAAAATATATAAAGAATATCAAATATCAATTTATATTGTTTACTTTTTATAATTCTTTACGAACATTCATCAAAATTAAACTGAAATAAATTAGCCTACGCCGGCCTAAGCTAGCTCATTTATAAGATATAGGTGTGAACAGCACAAAAATATTATGTCAATGTTCTTTTTATTTTTTGTTATTCATTAATTAATTCATTTGAAAATCCAGTATTTACTAATGTATTTAACCTCAAATCATTGAAATTAAGTTACATTTTTTATTTATTTTCGTTCCTGGAGTCAATCATCTTATAAATATATATATTATATATATATATATTATATATATATTATAATATATATATATATATATAATATTATTAATTTATATATATAATATATATATATTATATATATATAATATATATATAATATATTATATTTATTAGTATAATATATATATAATTATATATATATCATATATATATATATATATTATATATATATATATATATATAATATATATAGGCTGCACACTAGGTCATGTTGAGGTCGCCGCACGTGTAATCGATTACTAAGATCTTGTGATATTGGTTAGATGGAGTGTAGTACTGATTTATGGTATATATATATTATAAAATAATATATATATATATATATTATTATTATAATATAATTATTATATATAATATATATATATATATAATATATATATATATATATATATCTATATATATATTATATATATATATATAATATTATTATATATATAATATTATTATATTAATTAGGGATTGTACGATAACCCCAGAAAGAGCCGCGATTACCGGGTAACCGGCTGCACCCTGATAACCCTTTTTTTCATTTTTTTTTAAGGTGCCGATACCGATACCCGATACCGATACCGATACTTTAATTTAATAATAAATACACAGTAATAAGATAGAACAGTTTGTGTACTGGCTAGGCAGCTTAGGATTGCATTCCCTGTACATTGTACAACCAATACTTTGTCATTTATATTTCATATTTGGTAGTGCTCAAATTTATATTTTATTTTTATAAATTAAAATAGTATCTTTAAGAATAATAATGCAAATATAATATTAATGAACAATTCTCCGTAGGAGGGATTCACAGACTACTCAACAACACTTGGCAGACCAAGTATTTTCAGCAACAGTTCTAAGCCATTAGCATCCTGTCTAATACATGATTGACTAATGTTACAAAGATCTTTAACTACTATCAACTAATAAAGAATAAAAATAATGAAAAGAGACCTCATTAATCAGCTGACAAGACAAAATAAAAAACGCTATTACTCAACATGACATCATAATAATATACTCCTTTAAGATAAAGGTAGATATCATTCAAAATTCAAATTCAAAAATTCTCCTCAAATTGTGAGGCAAAAACATTAGCTTTCACTAGCATCTGGCGAGAGCCTGTTCCTTTTTGGGGTGTTTACATTCCCACCTACACTAAAAATACGCTCGCTCTCGACTGATGAGGGAGGGGGTGATAATTATTTGCTTGCAAGCACTGATAATAATGGAAACCTTGGCCCATTTTCATGCCACCACATGAAAGGATTCTCTTCTGTAGGCAGCATCCCCATGTTTTCGTTGAGCCTCATCTCCTCTTTCACAGATTGCAAATTTGAATTATCTTTGCTCCTCGATAACTGTCTCTTCAGTTTTTTTTCGATGGGGTTCCTTGGTGTGATTCCTTTGAAGGTTGAATGAGATGTCAAGGCATTTTGGACATGAACTTATCAAAGTCTAACATATCCAAACTCTTCATCTTCAGTGATATATTTGCTGAAAAGCCACCATCGTCACTATCAGTGATGTTGCCAGGGGTTGCTGATAAGCGGCTTCCACTTCTGTGAATCGTTTTTTTGTTAAGAGAGCAAGCTCCTCGGTTATGCTATTTAAATGCATTCTAGATGCCATTCTTGTGGGGTTTCAGCTAGTTAAGGAAATTCTTATTAGAACCTTTTTTTCTTTTCATTTTTTTTTACAGTCATCACCGCAAATTAACGAAGATAAGCACAGACGTTCAGTTTTAAAAGTGAGGGATGATTAAATGTGAGTAGGAAACACAAAAGATGGAAGTAGAATTCACAGAGACAGAGATGGCAGGAAAGGAAGGAAGCACCGCAGCGAACTAGTCTGGAGTAAAACTATCCCACATTAAACCTCATGTGCCGACACAGCACCCCTGGTGCTACGAGGGCGTCGTAAAGGTGGTGGTAACGTGAGTGGAGGTTCCTCGAGCACTTGCCGCTACTGTACCTATAGAAAAGAGATAAATGGCACCAACATCGCGCCGCAAAGAAAGAGGGTCAAATGAACTGGAAAGTACAGAACAGTTTTATAAGCCTTTTGGCCTTTGACCTCTACCCCTATGCAAAAGCCGGATGAAACCAGAACCTCCCCCAGATATGAGAGCAGTACTCCATAAAAGGGCGGAAGGAAACCTTGTATAGCTGGAGTAGCTGAGAAGAGGAAAAAAACGTCTCGCAGTCTAAACAGAAATCCCAGTTTTCTTGAGGCCACCCTAGCAACGTTGAGTATTGAGGTTTCGAAGACATTTTTTGTTTATGTTAAGGCCAAGGAGTTTTATATTGTCAACAAGGAGAGAAGAGAGAACCAGTCGAAAGAGATAGGAAAATTAGGTGTCTTAGAGAGGGGAGAATTGTAGAAGTTGGGGTTTTAAAAAATTAAATTCACAAGGTTGAGACGACCACCTCTGAAATTCCTATCAGATCAACGAGAGTAGACTCTGAAAGAATTAAGACGAGAGGGCATTCTAGAAGTAAAAGAGGGAGCAGAATGAAATGAGTTGAAGAATGAAGGTCGAGTCATCGTCATATGAATGGATAGAGTTAGATGTGCAGACTAGAAGATCATTAATGAAAAGCAGGAATAAAGTAGGAGATAATACAGAAACACCCTGAGGAACACCACTATGACAGAAAAAGAAGAAGCCCCATCAACACTAACCAATATTGAGCGATTTGAAAGAAAGCTAGACATAGAGTAAGCAAAGAGAAAGAAGGAAACCCAAGAGGGAGGGGAGTTTGGAGAGCAGTGACGCCTGCCATACCCGGTCAGATGCTTTGGGTATGTAAGTGCCACCATGCCAAGTCCTCCGCCCGTAGT